>JBBPLP010000032.1:0-90076 GCA_038089875.1 Fistulinella prunicolor | reverse complement strand
TCGAGCAACATTCAGGAAACATGACAAACTTTTGGCCGTACCTTCGATTTCGCACGATCGAAGTCTCTGGACGACGTCATGCATTCAAGCAATCGTTCCTTGGCCAATACACCAACTCGATAGGATATGATCCCTTGTCCAAGCGCCTTTGGACCAGCCCCGACGACGAAAAGCAAGTCGATCTGGCTCTTCGGTTCGTTGCGAGAATGGAGCTCAGGAGCGCCACTACGAGTCCTATCTGAATACATTCTAGATTTGTTCTCACCCGAATGTGGTTCGCCGTATCGGTCGGTTCTTACGGTCACGATGCATCCACGTGGTCAAAATGCGTCGTCCGAGACGTTCGAGAGGTTGTCAAAGGCGAAATCTGGCAAGTCGTCGCACAGGACGATGGTACCGGCGCGTCTTGCTGTTTTTACGTCCTCGAAGCGACGTGCGAAGTCATTGGCCAACCCCCCTCGTCGCAAGGGGAGAACGCGCTTGGTTATTGTCTACGTGCCGATTGGACGACATGGATTTCTCAGCGATCGCGAGCGCCACCGGATGATGGACGGTCATGCTCGCTCTTGGAGTGCGTGAAATGGTCCAACACGGAAGACTACCATCGGGGAATCAGCAAAGCATGGTTGCACCGCGTTCAAGGTCAGGATGTGGACAGTATTGCCAAGAGGAGCGTCGCCGAGAAGTACATCTTGGCCAGTGTTATGGCAAACGGGTAGACGCCGAGTTCGCTGGCCGAAGACAACTGCTCACCGAACGTTGTTTCGTCAGCATAAGTGGCCAATGGATGTCCACGAGCGCAATGGCCCAAGAGTTTGCCGGTTTGCCCAGTCGCGAAAATGTCGCGGGCTCGAGAAGCGTCGCACGGACCATGGATATAGTGAACATGTACCTTCCAGCGTACGCGACGTTCACACTACATATCGCGCGCTTGTTTTGCTAATCTGTTCAGTCACCACCACATCGAGAGCGTTCATCTCACGACGTCAAAGGGTGCACCGTTGCATACTGCGGTAGCTGTTGTGCAGACTCCAGGGCGAGAGTACTATGTGCTGCGAGACACTGGGATGCAGGTAGGCTGCGAAGAAGAGGGCATACCCGAGGTTTGGCAACAGATTTTAGGTTGTGACATGCTGGGCCAAGCATGTTAGGCGTCATAGCCAGCATTCTGGTTAATCATGTACACAGTAAAGGAGTAATCATTACAATGTTCGAGATCTGGACTGCCAAAAAGCTTGGTAAAAATTCTGAACATCCATCGTTCAATGGGCAACTAAGGACAAGAAGACTTCCCCAAAGTCAAGCAAAGAAACAAATTATTCAGACACTGGATTCAGATTTGCGGGATTACTACATGAGACTGGTAGAGGAAATCACTACTAGAGGCGAAGGAGCCAAAGCGAGGAATGTCCTCCAGACCCTTGACTTGTGTTTGCCATATCCCATGTGGGTGCCAAGTGACACCGACTGGAGAAACAACAAAGAAAAGACAAAAGCGAGGAAGATCCCCCGACGACACAGGCCGGTAGTGCAGTGGCAGGGTCATCGCGCCCCCGGAGTTGCAAGCAGAGCTCGCGAGGGACAAGGGCGGCAAAAATTTGATAACCAGAAAATGAGGGCGGTGCCCTCATAATAGTGGTTAAACTATTAAGAACAGATACTACACTTGATCTAAGCCAAAAGGCCAGAGTGGTAAGGATTCGAGATGTCCAGCGCCGGTATATATACGTTTGACAACTTGCGCACGGACCACGGTTGGATAGCACGTGCAAACCACGTGATTACAAAATTCGGATTGTGGGTTCTGCAGCATATCCATCTATGTATTTCACGAGTTGATTTGTTGCAATCTTAGAATATCGATTCGATAAGGGTTACAACTACGTCTAGTCAACCCAACATCTTCCTGAAATCATCCTGTCCTTTCCCGCCCGGTTTTGCCAGCTCTTGCGTGTTGTTAGCGGCGCCTCCCTGAGGTTTCGGGGCGCCAATACCGGGCTTGCGTGCGCGTCCCAGACCCGCTCTCGGTCTCGAGGCAGCTGTGCGAGGTACAAACAGTCCCCCTCCGCTCGCTGAAGTCGACGCTGGCTGTGTTTGAGACGAACTCGACAATGCCTCTTCTGTTATCTTTAGATTGACACCATTGAAAACGATCGGCTCCGGCCGTAGCAGTAGCTTGCCTACTTCCTAATCACGTTCGTTAGTTTGTGTACACGCCCTGTGACATCATGCAGGTAGCAGTAGTGAAATCTTACTGCAGCATTTGCCAACTCGACGACTGCTTCACCGAGGTCGGCAAAAAACTCGGTACGATTCACTGTTGCGTATTTCTCGAGTACTTGCTGCAGCAGCCCCTCCTGCGTGTTCGGGGGCAAGTTGCAAATCCGGACAGACCGATTCCGGGTCTCGGCTTGTCGACCAAGTCCGCTGTCTGTCCATTCTTCTCTGTGAAGCACCAACAATCAAATTCTCTTCTCATTTCTCAAGCACAAGTCTCACCGGTTTTTCGACCGTACGCGAGTATCTGCAAGGGTTACTGCTATGCGTCGTTTCTTGAGCTCGTAGTTGTTTGCAGACAGGGCAGCACGGGCAGCAGCCTGAATACGGTTAGATTCATCTACAAGAACATCTAAATATGAAAAGTGTACCTCGTCTTCGAATTCAACAAATGCGAATCCTTTTATTTGGCCTTTCTTGTCTTCTGCCACGCGAATATCCTTGATAGTGCCATACTAGATTCATCGCTCGGATCAATGCTGGTGTCTAGACGAATTTGGAGGACTCACCCTCGAAAACACCCCCTGCAGGTCTTCTTTGTTGGTAAATTTACTAAGGCCTGCAACGTACACCTCTCGCTCGTTCGCATCAGCGTCAGTGCGCTCCTTCTTCCGCTCCGGATTCGAGATATAGACACTCAGTGTCCGTTCAGGCTCAAGTTCACGGCCATGCAGCTCGAGTGCTCTCTCCGCTGAAGCCTACATATCAAATCAATGGACGAATCAATCATCATCGAAGAAGCCGACTTACTGGTAACGTGAATTGCACATAGCAAAACCGGCGTGTCGCCTTGAATTTTTTGCTCGGCCATCGCACATCAAATATAAGACCGTACTAGCAACATGATTAGGATTAGCGGAGCGATGGCAAACCAGGAAGACGAACCTGTCCAAGTAGATTTCGAATGGCGACATCATCCATTTTTTCGGGAAAGTTTGTCACATATAAGGTAGAACGCCATGCGAGGTGTACGCTGACTTCCGTTCCCTCTATGCGTTTCTTGTCTTTGGTAAGCGCAGCAGGGACGCTGTCCTACGTACAGATAAGAATACGGCTCCTAGAGCGTAAGAATCACATACTCGCGTAGCAAATTCAACAGTTGCAACGACTGCTTCTGGCATGTTAGTGATCTTGATTTCACGTATTTCTCCGCACTGTGGGTTAGTTTAGTATGATGTATCCCGTTCCTATAGTACGCACATCTTTGAAGAGAGCGCGGAGTTGTTCCTCCCTGGTCCCACCTGGTAAATCGGCAACGAACACCGTGCAATTCTCGCGATCCCTTTGATTTTCGTGCAGCAGACAAATAAATACTAAGATTCTTGCGTTTTATACAACAGACGCACCTTTTTAGCGGCATGCTCGGAGGGTCTAACAGGCGGCAATCAATAGTGGTAAAGCGGAGTAATACAACGAAATAATACCCATTTTTACTTTCTTACTAGCGCCGCCATCCGCTTCGGGCTCCTCGCTTGCTTTGCGTTTCCCTTGAGGTTGGGCAGAAGTAGTCGGGATATCAACATCCATCCCGTCCCCATGTGTAGCGTGAATTTCTTCTTGATTAACGCTCGTTGATACAGGCGCAGATGCAACCTGCTGCTCCATAGCGTACTGGGCTGCTTCATATGCTTTTTGTGCCTCCTGTGAAAACGTCACCAGTCACCAACTGCAAAACACATTAGTGTAAGGATTCACGCACCCTCATCCGTCTTGCTTCAGCCTGACTTTTTACACGTTCAATACGTACAAGTGAATCCTCAAGCGAACTCAGAGAGCCATGCGCATGTTCAAAATTTAGCCAGGCATCCCAAAGAGCTTCAGGATAATCAAGATTTTTCGTGCTAACATCTTGGAAAGTGGACCGCGCAACGTCATGTCGATCCGTCCGACTGGAAATGAATGAGTGATGAACCACAGACGTACTCATAACTAGACACCTACATCAGGACATCGGTGTAAGCCACCCACACTGCCCAGCTAGACTTGTAGTGCGCTGCAGCAGATGCCCACAGAGCGATAGCCGCGTCCGCAACATCTGCAAGGCTTAAATACTATATTTAGGACTATCAGCTGCTGCCCGATAGAAATAAAGAAAACGCACCAGCTCAGAAAGGAATTTCTCCAGCCTGAATCGCTGGTCTCCGGCCTTCGAGGCTAGAAGCCAATCGCGTTCAAATATCCGGATATAGTCATATTCGACGTTGCCTACCTTGTCTCACCAACACAAGACCATCTTCTACGACCTTGATTAAAGTCCCAAAGGCATTCTCATCTCCTTTTCCGGCTTCAATTGCCCGTTTGTCAGCCCCGGCCCGGGCAAGAACCAAGGATATAATTTGCTCGAGATCGAGGTCAGCCCCTTTTAGGTCCGTCTTGGTGAAGAGATTAGTAGAAAGTGCGCGCTGGTAGGCATCTGTTCGGATGCTTAGAAAATCTACAGAAACCTTCGTGCATCACAAAACAAATACCGGATATCGATTCACTACCATCCATCGGTGCATCCTCAGGATCAGCTTCCGCTTTTCGTTCCTGTAATACCACAGTAAATCGTAAACGAAGCAGCTAACCATATCAGAACATACCAAATAACGGATATACCGTGCCCACACTTCACCTGAACCGGGTACGCTTCTCGTTGCACGTTTAATAGTGCTTTCCAGGTCACTTTCATCCATCCCTTGCCCTCGCTGACCAATGACGACACGTCAGCTAAGAACATGAAATAAGAACCCCTCCTTTCACGTACTAGAAAATCAATATATCCCAACCAAAGTGCGCGCAGCGTTTGCTCTGTGCCCACTTCGCCGACGAAACGCCGTTTTGCAGCCTCGGCAATCGACCGTTCGTACAGACCGCAAACGACAAATACGTCTGGAGATTTTCCCCTTCTTTCTGCTGCAAGATACTGCATATATGCGTCGAGAGAAGTCTTCGGACAAAATACAGTCAAATCTAAGATGAAAAGTCACAGAAATTATCCTTACAAGGGACAGTTCCGAACGTTCGCGACGTTCATATGCTTTGACAGCACGAGAACGCAATTTGGAAGCTGAGACGAGTAGTGACTCATACTCCGTTGCTGGTTTGTACGTTGTTGTGAATGAAGAGTAGGATTGATAGGTATCCTCGTGACCTTTGAGTATGGAAGATTAGCTATGGCGAATGGGGCATATAGGTACTGCCGTCTGACCTGCATGCGGTTGTCGAAGGCGAGCAAGATGAAGTTCCTCGACGTGACGAATAAGTTCGGGTCTGTCGTTCGCGATAAGTACACATAAACTCGAAACGGTAACACGTACCTTTCCGCCGGAGAAGCCGCCTCGATCATCTCGAGTTCCCAATCCCTTTGCAACTCCCAGAGGCAGTGACTCTTTTAGCCCAACGTCAGAGATCACCCTACGTCGTATCAGAGAAGCCAATACCTTTGTAAGATGTCCAGTACCTTTAGCAACGACCTCCGAAATGGCTTCGCGGGTCCATGCGACGGAAAAGTAATCCTCCAACTCCTCCGGTAGCACCTCGAGCGCTCCGAAATACGCATGGCGGTCGATGAGGAATTCAATATGTTTCTGCAGGATGGGGATAGCTGTAACAACCGTTCAAAATACACTTTCACAGTAGGCAACCCTCACGTACAGAGATAGTCACCCTCTGCGCGTACGTACAGCTCCAGCACCTGCAAGATGTCCACTAGACTTTCTAGATTTGCGGATGATGTTTTCGCCTCGATAAGGGGTAGCCACACGTCATCGCCAACTGCAAGGAAGCTGGCAGCCATTTCCTGAGCTATGGGGACCTGCGCGTCCATGTTAAGGGAGCGGGCCAAATTGATGTGCTGAACATGGAGGTTGATGTCGAAAGAGTTGATAGACAACTCAGTAAGTAGGTCGGAAAGAGCCTCCAGGCCGTCGCTCGTATCAGTAGTGTCCATGTCGAGACCGGTGAATGTTGGCTCCAAGTTCGGGCAGAAGCTTCCGCGCCTGCGACGCCTTGCCAAAAAAGGCCACTGTAGCTTGCAAGTCTTCTCCTTTACTTCTACTACTTCGTTAATTCGTTGTTCGCATCTGGAGCAATAGGTATTTCGCAGCAGGTTGACTGGCCTGAGCTTGAAGTTATCCGCCACCGCGGCTTCTGAGTCGTTCGACTTCAGTTCGATCCTTCTTCAACTGGAATGCGAATCGACGCCTCCAAATCGGACTTCTGTGCAAGGCTTGGTAGATATATTTCATAGGAAGTTGGGATTCGCGGCTGAAGTATGAGCACGGTCATGACGTAGCCCAAGGGTAAGCACAAATGTCTCCAGGTAGGGTAGACACTGAATCAGAGATCTCTCTCAAGGAAATATTGCCTGAGCGTTTGGTCACCTCTGAGCTCTACTTTGATCCGGCAGCCGTCGAAAGCTGGTTGATCAAAATGCAGCTAAGTTTCGCTTGGATCAGTTCTGGGATCACACTTGGTCCACGGCCTGTCTCACATGCACCTCCTTGTCAGTTGCGGTATAGCACGGTAGCTACAGCCCCGAGTCCTCATGCACATTTTACATCATAAGTTACCGTTAGACTACTCGAAATGGCACTTTACATTACTTCTCCTTTGTTTCTTCTTCCGTCGTTGCGACCAAGTTACGGCGTCCCCGCTTTGTCGCGCTGTCCCCTGGCGCCCAACAGAACAAAAAGGAGCATGATCACAATAATCACGGACCTTCCTTGATCAAACCGACTTGGCGCTAGCTCCCTCTGACAGCTGTCGGGGAGTGTCATTCACGCTGCCTATTTGGTGTCGCACAGCTTGCCGTGGTACCAATACAATCAACTCTCATGCTTCTGCTGTACCACCTGACGACAGCCAGACCATTTTTCCCTCGGATTCGATCCCTGCAACCCATCTTCGGTTCGACTGCCCCTGTGGCTTAGAAGTGATTCATTTGGACCCATAAAAGTCGCAAGGCATGCATGTCTGGCTCTTAATTTCTGATCTCCTGGCAAACCTGCCCAACGGGCATGCCTTCGACCCTCAGGCGCTCTCGTCGCCGTGAGTTGGTCCTCACACATTCCTTCACGAGAGCCATTCAAGACAAAGTACGACCTGAATCGTGCGTGTATGAACCTCCCTGCATATCTGCGTATCTCTAACCTCCACAAGGCCTCGGATAGACGGGAAAGAGTGTAGGACCTTTTTTGCAGATCGTACCAATGGTCACACCACCCCCATCTCAACGTTCGAGGCATCCGCTGCTCCCGCGCTAACATCATGCCCGTCTATGATATTCTCCCTCTATCACAGTCCAAACTCCCGTCTACCCGTACATTCAATCCATCGCCTCCCTCCTGAGCTGCTCGTGCATGTCTTCACTCTGGGTTCAACAGATGACGTGATGTTCCCCGTCCTCGTGTCTCACGTGTGTCACTCATGGAGAGCCATTGCCTTGCATGCACACGCGCTTTGGCGACGTGTATCACTTACTCCTGATTCCAACGTACACATGTGGAAAGAGCGCATTGGCCGCGCGCGATTGTGCACGCTCGATGTCGTACTCGCGTCATATCCTCCCTCGAGGTCTTTGTATGATATAGATATCGTGGCATTCCAAATGCACCTCCTCGCGCCCCACTTCTCTGGGCTGCGATCACTCGACATCCAGTTCGACTCATACGCCCCGTACCTGTGGAACGCGGCACTTGGACCTTTTTGTCGATCAACTTCATATCTCTGGGACCATCGATCACCCAACCAGGGTACCTGGGCTTTCAGGGGTGCCGTCGAAGCTCCGAAACTCGAATCTCTCGTGCTTCGATACCCCCAGAATGATGATCTCAAAGAGTTCAGCCTCTTTGGTGGCTTTGCCCCGAGGCTCGCACGAGTCGTGCTGGAAGGCGTGCGGTTGACGTGGCTCCCAGAGTTGTTTGGAAACCTTTCCTTCCTGGACTACACGCACCATGGGTTCAGTCGCGGGGAAGAGGCCATTGATGAGATTCTGTCAATGCTACAGGTCTCCTCCCGAATACGGGAGCTCAAATTGCGTATTTGTCGCAAGGCTACTCCTTTCCAGGTATTACCTCTCCAAAGGCCGCTGATCAGCGATGATGATATCGCTTTGCCTTCCCTCGAATCGTTGTCACTCCGCGTGGGCAACGAAGACTCGGATGTCCCATCCGAACTCATCACCATACTTTCTCGATTATCCGCCCCACAAGTCAGGAATCTATACTTGGAAGACATTGGTACCCCTGCGCTTGGTCTGTCCAGGCGACATCCAAGACCATTTGCTGCAATGCCCATGTTCATCGACACCATATGCCGCAACACTTCCTTACGTGATTTGGTGGCAGAGGGTCGTTGGGTCGAGCCGTCGTTGCTGTTCGGACTTGCAGCACGGCTGCCCTCACTAAAGTCCATTCGAGTTGGTCATATGGTAAACCCTTGAAGTATAATATTAACCACGATTACTTTACTTGGATGGTTACTCTCGCTATTTTCTTATCCGTGACGGACTTCATATCATAGCCCCCTCCACATGTAGATGATGGTCTGTCTGTTTGTTTGAATTCCGCTCATATACTGATTGGGCCGTTGGTAGTTTGTCGAATTGTACGATTGTACTTGATATACTTGAAACGCTATAACCCTTTTTTCAAATTTATCTTACCCTACGTGGACAGTGAGGTACAACGGGGCCGCGCCCATCACGTTGCTGAGTGTCCAGTGATGGTCGTAACTGGGCTGACGCGTCTTACGACCCGATCGAGTCGTGTACTATCTCAGATCCGAGATAAGATCAAGTGAAGGTACCGCAGGTGACCACCGCGTCTAATCTTACATCCCATCAACCATCTTCCACCAATCCCTTATCAACCATGAGCTCTCCCACTCAGTTTACTCTGGCAAAGCTGTATGACCTCAACGGCCTCGTCGCCCTCGTTACGGGCGGCGGCACCGGGATCGGGCTGATGATCGCTCGGGGGCTCGCTGCTAACGGTGCACGTGTCTACATCACCGGGCGACGACTGGACGTCCTTCAAAGCGTTGCCGAGTCCTGGAATAACAGCAAGACGGACACCATGGGGAGCCTTATCGCGTGAGACTTCCACTGATCGCGAACGTAGTAGATCACGTGTTTCATCGGGCAAATCTTAGGCTTAGGATGGATACCACCAACAAGGACGATATTCAGCTGGCCGTGCAGAAGCTTAAGAACGACGAAGGGAAACTGAATATTCTTGTAAACAAGTGGGGGTCTCATGTTGCTTCTGCCATCGATCTTTGAATCCGTTGACGGTTTCGCGACAGCGCGGGCCAATCCGGTCCCAAGTCCGATGAATTTAACAAGCCATCTCCAACGACTTCGAAAAAGGCAGAAGAAGTCAGCCGGTATCTCTTCAACAATGAATCCTTTGAAGAATGGTCCTCGCTGTTTTCTGTCAACACGTTCTCCATATACTTTGTGACTGTCGCATTCCTGGAACTTCTCGACAAGGCATCTCAGAATACCCCTGAGTTCACTTCGAGTGTGATCAACATCACGAGTATAAGCGGGCTGACCAAGGTCGCGCAGAGACATGTGCGGAATTTGTATCCCTTGCCTTTGCAACAGCTTGTTGACGATTAAATTGCATTTATGCGACACTTAGTTCTGCTACAACAGCTCAAAGGCTGCCGCTTCTCATCTTACAAAGATGCTCTCTACAGAGTTTGCTCTCAAAGGTATCCCGGTCCGGGTTAACGCGATCGCGCCAGGGGTGTACGAAAGCGAGATGACGCATGACGTGATTTCCGGCCAAGAAGCAACGGACGCAGTAGGGATGCCTATCGTGTCAGTGCCTGCAAAACGGCCAGGATCGTAAGTTGGTTTCCTCCAACCTCCACCGAAACTTACATTATCATTGCATATAGGGGCGCGGAGATGGCTGGCACAGCAGTATACCTTGCGTCGCCTGCGGCAGCATACATGAATGGACAAGAATTAGTTATTGATGGAGGATACCTGGCTGTAAACCCTTCTTGTGTCTGAGTGACAAATATAGGGACGGGAATCGAGGGCTATGTGAGCGACCTGCTTAAGAAGTGTGTACATAGAGAACACTTGCGATCTCCATCAACTGTTGAACTGGAAACAGGTACAGGGTGCTAAAGTGTCTATACCCCGAAAATTTTACACGGCAGTGCTGTAAACGACGCAAACTTTGTCTATATCATGACCATCAGCCATGGTTTGAGCCCCAAGAACCACAACATGGCACACACGTTTGATTGCATTGTCGTTGGTGGAGGGCATGCAGGCGCATCCGCTGCGCTCTCAGCGGTCGAGGCGGGCTGTAAAGACGTTCTAATCGTCGAAAAGGCACCCGAAGAGTGGGTAGGCGGGAACGGCTACTTCACCGCGGGCTCCCACCGCACCGTCCACACCGGCTTCGCAGACCTCCTCCCCATCGTCACCAACGTGACCGCCGAACAAGCAGACAAGATCGATGTGGCACCTTACACAGCGGACGACTTCATCGGCGATATCATGCGTCTCGGCGAGAACAAGCCAAACCTGGAGCTGGTCAGGACCATGGTAGCCGGCTCGCGAGAGGCGGTACGGTGGCTCGCAGAGACGATCAAGGTGCCGTTCATCCTCGCGTTCCACAGGCAAGCCTACGAGACAGAGGATGGAAAGCAAAGGTTTTGGGGAGGGCTCGCGCTCTGCGCGGAGGGCGGTGGAAAGGGGCTAATCAAGGCGGATTTAAGAGCGCTCCAGGCGCGGGGCGTCGGGCTGTGGTTCGATACGCCCGCCCTTGAACTTGTAACTGAGGAAGGCGCTGTGACAGGGGTGGTCGTACGCAAGGACGGAGAAAATGTTCTTCTCAAGGCATCTGCGGTCGTTCTAGCATGCGGAGGTTACGAATCCAGCAGAGAGCTTCGCACAAAATACCTTGGGAAAGACTGGGGAGATGCATATGTGGGTATCCGCCTGTACAATGCGTAAACGACGGCTCAAACAGCGGTTTTGACAGGTTCGCGGAACCCCTCATAACACCGGAGACGGTATCTTGATGGCGAAAAAGATAGGCGCCAAACTCGTCGGCGACTGGCAGGGATGCCATAGTACGTGCTGGGACGCAAACGCGCCTACCGACGCTGGAGACAGGAAGCTGAGCAATCAATTCACCAAGGCCGGGTATCCGCTGGGAATCACGGTCAATGTCAACGGAGAGCGATTTGTCGACGAAGGTCAAGATTTCAGAAACTATACCTACGCCAAGTTTGGGAGGCAGATCTTACAGCAGCCGGATGCTTGTGCCTTTCAAGTGTGGGACGCGGTGGTCCTTCCATGGCTTCGGAAGGAAGAGTATGGCGACGATGTTGTAGAGAAGATCACAGCGTCCACCATCGAGGAGTTGGCCGACAAGTTGTTGGACAAGGGCCTGAAAAACAAAGAAGGCTTCCTGCGGACGGTTCGCGGGTATAACGACGCGGTTCACCAACATCGCTTGGAAGACCCAGACTCCAAATGGGACCCAACAATTAAAGATGGGCTGTCAACCCAATCCTCTGGAAAGTCGTTGACCCTTCCAAAGTCGAACTGGGCCCTCCCAATCGAGAGAGGGCCGTTCCTGGCTGTTAAGGTCACTTGTGGCATCACGTTCACCTTTGGTGGTCTTGCAATCGATCCAGAGACGGCTGGAGTACTATCCGAGAGTGGAGAAGTTATTCGGGGTCTGTTTTGTACCGGAGAGATGGTCGGGGATCTTTACTATAACAACTACCCTGGAGGCACCGGACTGACGTCGGGCACCGTGTTCGGTATAAAAGCAGGCCGCGCGGCGGCCGCAATATTGGCTGGTAGTACCTAGAGGCTGACCTGGTGTAATTAGCACGATCCCAATCAACTGAAAATGGCCGTCAATTAGCGTATCACAGTGCGCCATTGATAAAAGTCGAGATTTAGCCGCCTCACTACTAACAGGATATCTTACAATGTCAATCATTACCACCACTCTTCAATATCTGTCATTTTTCATAACGCGAAACGGAAGAACCATTGCGTTATACCGCGAGCACTTTCCTCCTTTGCCCAACCTTTTTGATAGAGCACGTTCATCCAAAAATCAAGGACACGACGAAAACACTCACGTGCATGGGGCACATTCGGGTCACCACGATTAGCGAATCCGTGAGATACTCCTGAGAAGACTTGGAAAAAGTAAGTTGATTTGTTGCTGGCCAAAATATCCTCAGCAAGTCTTCGTGCCTCGAGAGGAAAGGTAAAGTCATCCTCCATTGATAGGATGGATCAGCCATAAAAAATTGGTGATTGGTGATTATTGAATCTTACCGGCGCACGAAAGTAGGAGGGGCCCTGTTCCAGGATGAGCAGACGGAATTTAAACGCATTGTTTGAATGGCGTACTCCTGAGCTTCTGAAAATGACTTTCTTCGAGAAAGCCAGGGTGGGCAACAGCACCTGCCACTATGAAACCCTCTGCGGTCAGGTCCAGCACAAACGGTGCGCCGAAACAATAGCCTGGAGACACATTCAATCACAAATGAAGCGCGGGTCTACGGTAAACTTGCCGACCGCCATGTATTTCGTCCCTTCGGCTTTTATGAGACAGAGCCGTTTAGCATGTGCCACCTTGATTTGTTCAAGCCACTTTGGGAAAACCTCGATCGCTGCGTCGCGTGCCTCCAGGGACCATGTAACCTTATCGCGGTCCGGTGGCACGTTCTGTACGGGTACTCCCAAGAAGTAGTCCGGTCCGAGTACGCTGAACTCTGTAGTATTAGCATCCCCACAGTCTGACTAACACGCATCCCAGCCATTGGCACAAGTGACACACCACGCGAGGCGAAGTAATCCTGGAGCAATTTATTATTGATGAACATGGGTCCGTACTCGCATCAGCGAGGAACACATCAGAGAAATGGTCTAGCGCCGCAAAGTCGGTTAGCATTCAGTGCCACTCGGCTGTGACCCTAAATATCAATCACTACCAGTACCTACCAAAGTTGATTCATCGATTGGCAGGAGAACCTTCTTGTGTAGTCCAGACGCTGCATTTGTTGGTGGTTCGGAGATGCAGGTATCGAGCCCGCCGAGGAATTCGACACGCCCCTTAGGTATGCCTGTGTGTTTAACGCCCGTCCAACAACATGCATTGGCACTTCAAGGGGGACCGGCGAGAGCAGTCGACATGTTATAGTTGTCAAAGGCTTGTTTGCTATACTAGCAGTGTCCGTCTTCAACTTAAATTTGAGCGACTCGCCACTGGACTTCGGTCCAGTTGAATGTCGATTGGGTCAAAACACAATCGATCATCTAATCACCTGTGGCACGTGCACCGTCGACAGACCAGACACCAACGACAGTACTAAAAAGATGTCTCAGAAATGAAATTTGGATCAAAACGGAGCAATATACCAACAAAGAGCATGAATCATTCTATCTTCGACCACTGGCAGGATAACCCAGCCAACGCACGCGGTCCGGGGATTGTAATATGGATCGCGGCACAGCTTATTATAGTTGACACGGGGGGTGGATATCCATTTTTAGATGTTCACCCCTCTCTCAGAAACTCGCTTTCACTGTCTTGTTAGCCCTGACTCGGACACGGAGCACTGTACTAGATAGACAAAGTATGGACTTGCCTCAGATCTGTAAGTATTTTTGACGGTAGAGGCGTTTCAGCGCTTGACACCACTCCTTAAAGTCGGCTTGTTCGATCTGCCGCAAACGACGTAATAGACTCAGGTAAGATACTACAAATATAGCGAGCTGTCATGTTCACCCTCGTGACGGCTAACTCCAACGGGACCATCGTACTCATTCCAAAGCTTCATCCCCGAGGCTCGTCCTCACCGTCTGTCTCTTCGGTCTAGCTCCATCATGCAGGCCTCGTCGCAGTCCGCTCCAAAACTTCATCAGCCGGCTACTTTCTTTGATGTGGTCACTGCTGCACTTGCTGCTCGCCACGCTGATCATGAGAACGGAACGTCCCATGGTAGTCCTCAACCGCCGTCCTCAGGTGCTATCCAACCTCCAGCTCATGGCCAACGACCTGCTTTGCACATAGCGACGCCATCTCCGTCAACCGCTGTCAGAGTCGCTAGGCCCGCTTCCTCAGTTCCTGACACACCTTCTGCTCGGACCGGTCCTCCCCGATCTCTGTCGTATCAATTCACCCCTTCCAGCTCCCCCATTGGCCCCCACTTTTTCTCACTCGATGCCCACTACGGGAATGAAGGCCGGTTCGAAAACGACCTTGCCGAATATTCCTACTCCTCCGCATCCCAACAGCCTCGTTTCCACCGACGACAGCCTAGTTTCCGTGGGGCCCTCGAGTTAGTGGACAAAGACTTGATAGACAGGAGGACAAAGGCACGTGAGATGAGGGACCAAGACGAAAGCAGGGCTTCCGTAAGGTGGCTCGACTCATCCATAGACGAAAAACCTCCGATCATCCTCGAAGAGCCCCAAAGCTTGGAACAACCATTTCAGCATGGCAGTTCCAAGCATGACACCCCTGGGTTCGTCAAACAAGACGATCCACAATCCACGGATCCAGCACAGATGGATGTGCAACCATCACCGTCCTATGCATTCCCGAGGCAGATAAAGCGTTCCGGAGGGTCCGATAAATGGGGCAAGTTACGTGCGCTGCTTCCGTCCGTCATACGACAGTCGCCTTCAACTGCTACCACGCACACCGTTGCACCGCCGGAAGTGAACATCAGCGATGAACTCATTACAGGCGGCCTTTCCAATTTAATGTTGGGCCTTTGGTTCGAGCGAGACGACAAGGGACATCGACGTGTCCCAGTTTTGCTTCATCGGCTGCGTATCCGTATCAGCGATAGCCTGCATCCATTGCACGCACACAAAGCCGTGTTTCGTATCGAGTGTGAATATGCCAACGGTGCTGCTCGATGGGTCATTTACCGACAACTTCGAGACTTCATCTCGTTGCATACTCATTACACTATATCCAATGCGTTCAGTAGCCACAAAGACAAACTTCCAGAGTTTCCGCGAACTAGTATGCCTTTTCATCTATACTCTGTCAATTTCCTGACTGCGGCTCCCAAAGGTCTACCGTACTTCAATTTTCTCAAAATGGGAAGCGGGGGGACCCAAATTCGCCAGGCAGATTTTGCATCATCGCAGCGGGAAGCCCTAGAAAACTATCTTATCAAGCTCATTCGTGCCGTGGTATGTTACTCCAACAATGGTCAATCTGGTTGATTGATTGGCGTCGGTTACCCCTCAGATGTTCCATCCGTCGTCGAACAGACTATCAGGCTTCCTTGAAGTCAGCGCCTTGTTTATAACGCTTGCGCAGGCTGGCGGAGTCCAGTACAAAGCAGGTTTTCTTCGTTTCGAGATATCTGGAAACAACCCCGGACTTGGGCGCAAAGCTACCAGTAGGAGAGATCGAAACAAATCTCGCTGGTGTGCTGTGCGAGAGAGCTATCTAGTTGTCCTTGAAGAGCCTGGAGAAGTTTGTCGCGTTTCTTTTCGGTTACACGTCTCTTATCAAAATATCAGGTGGCTATTTTGGATGTCTTCCTCCTGGACTCAGACTTCAAGATCGTACGTCCGATTCGTTACTATCGCAAAGGTCTCCATCTACTTCGCCCGGAACCCGCGGATAGGGAATTTCACACTGCCGAACGCATGCACGAAGTTGTTTTACCTGAGGAGACAGTGTTCGACTGTGCATCGGTGGTGGATTCTATTACTGGAAGAATAACCAGAGCCCTTAATTTTCGCCACCGATCTGTACCTAATATGGACAACGCGGAAAACCACGAGAATGGGTCACCTTCTCGGCCTAGGCATGTGCGACATGATTCGACATCTTCGGGGAGCTCAGTCGCATCTAACCGTTCACCCCCTCCGATGCTTGACCCTTCTACCCACGTTAGGCCCCTGCAAACTTCTCGCCCTCAACGAAATGGGAAACTTGAGGAGCATAATCAGCATCATGACCAAAAATCTTTAGAGAGCGAACAACGGAAGCGAAAAAAGCGCTCACAAGATGTCTCAAAGCACACATTCTATGTTGAGAACTCACAAATGCGACTCAAACTTTTTGCGAGGAATGAGGTACGTGCATGACAGAGCTCTTGGGTTATGATTAACGCTACGCTCTCTCAGCGCCAAATGCTGCAATGGATTACGGCCTTGGAGAAGGTTGCGGCTACTAGCCCGTTTGCGACCAAAAATCGATTCGACAGCTTTGCGCCGATCCGGATGAACGTGGCTACACAATGGCTGGTCGATGGGGTTAGCATGTTCTTGTGACTTCTCACATGCACTGACTGGATCTCTGCATAGCGTGACTACATGTGGAATCTATCCAGAGCACTCATGATGGCGAAAGAGAGCATATATATTCATGATTGGTGGCTCTCGCCAGGTATCACCGATGGCTTGGAGGATTGCGTCCTTTGGCTCACTTACTGCAGAATTACAGCTACGACGACCAGGCAAAGACAAGTACCGATTGGACAGGATTCTGGAGCGGAAAGCGAATCAAGGTGTCAAAATCTATGTAATATTATAGTACGTGCGCATCTTTGGCGTTGCTCCAATGTACTTGACCTATGGACAGTCAGGAAGTGTCGAGCCGTACAACGCCGACGGATAGCAAGTGGGTAATGCTGAGTATCACTTTCGTCTTTTCTGACATCCATACATCACACTAGTTACGCGAAGCAAAAGTTGGCGTTGCTTCACGAAAACATCATGATTCAGCGATCCCCTTCGCACTTTCAGACAGGCACATTTTACTGGGCTCACGTGAGCCGCTCAGCCGCCATCTTCTTATCCTAGCACCGTTAACTTTTCCTCGTTTTAGCACGAGAAACTTTGCGTCATCGACCAAACCATTGCTTTTACAGGCGGGATAGATCTTTGTTTCGGAAGGTCTGTCGTATTACTCGTACCGCAGAATATATTTCATTTTCTCTAGATGGGACACTCCACAACACGTTCTTGTGGACGATCCGGAATTAACGCCGGATAAAACTGAAATATGGCCCGGTTTGTTTCCAGCATTTCCATACGGTTAAGCCTGTACTTACTACATTTGCGTATATGTCAGGAAAGGATTATAGTAATCCGAGGGTTTTAGACTTCCACGCTCTTCACAAACCTGAAGAGGACATGTATGATCGTTCCAGAACTCCGAGGATGCCCTGGTATGTATTCACAAAGATAGAGGTTAACGAAGCTTAACCCGTACAGGCACGATGTTGGGATGCAGGTTGTTGGCCAACCGGCTCGTGATCTAGCTCGACATTTCATAGAGAGGTGCGCCAGAGGCAAACTAGCTCGTTTTATCTGTTGATAGGTCATACTAGATGGAATTGGTTGCTGCGGATCAAGGTATGTCGTGTTTTTGCATCCAGAACATTTGATCTTGAATCCCTCGTTGCATAGAACCATACAAAGCTCATGCCATTTCTACTGCCTCCGCCAGAATTCAAACTTGGGGAATTGGAGGCCATGGGTCTCACGGGGACTTGCGAGATGCAAATTTGCCGTTCTGCTGGACCGTGGTCGCTTGGTACGCCAAATCGGATAGAACATTCCATCCAAAGTGCATACATAGCAGGTAAGGCCCTTTCATGGATCTGTAGGCATCAGACCTAACTTCAAGCAGCAATCAACAAGTCAGAACACTTTGTGTACATTGAAAACCAATTCTTTATCTCCTCGTAAGCATACATGCACATCACAGAGTCGAGACCAAGTTTTTATGGCTAACCCGAAGAACTGTCGTCAACGACGTGAAGATTGAGAATGGAATTGGAGACGCTCTTGTCAAGCGGATTATTCGCGCCAAGTGGGAGAGAACCCCATGGAAGTGTTGCATCGTTATACCACTATTCCCTGGGTTCCCATTTCCGGTGGACCATAGCGATGCTAGTGCAGTGGGTTTAATTGGTTTCTATATGTTCCCGACATGACTCAATAGCTTTAATTTGACAGATACGAATCATACTCGACTGCCAAAATCGTACTTTATTCCGAGGGGAAAACTCGATATATGAGCGGTTGCGGGCGGAAGAGATTGAAGTAAGTTCATTCTGAGTCTCCTTGATTCGATATTCACCCCGCGTCCTAACCCCTGTTAGCCTGAGGATTATATTCGCGTGTTCTCTTTGCGAAATTGGGGCAAGATGCGTGATGGGGTATTGACTACTGAGATTGTGAGCTAATCAACGCGGAACGTGGTTCTATTGGATTAATGGCGGTCTTAGGTGTACATTCATGGCAAGGTCTGCATCGTCGATGACAGACTCGCGATCATTGGAAGTGCGAACATCAACGAGCGGTCCCAACGGGGTGACCGAGATTCCGAATTAGCAGCTGTTATCCGAGATACTGACATGATCGACGGGTAAGTCGTGCTGAGGCGTGTTTCTTGCTGACCTCTCGGCTGATTATATTGGATGCAGGACGATGGCAGGTAGTCCGTTCCAAGTAGGGCGATTTGCACACACGCTCCGGGTCCGACTGATGCGAGAGCATGTTGGAGTCGACGTCGACGCGTTGACTGACGAAGACTACTCATCACGTGAAGAAGAATCGTATCGTGAGCGAGCTCAGGAACCCTGGGTCCTGAATGGAGAACAAGAATCGGCCCACCGTCATGTTACGGAGTCGGCACATGAACGACCACTTCGTGATGCATTGCATACGGCATCAAATGGAATCAAAGAAGGTACACGATCTCCCTGCTCGTGACCGCTTTCTCAAAATGACTGACTTGACTTTCAAGGTGCTCGAAATGCCAAGCATGTTGTTGCTGACTCGCTGCCACAAGTGATCCATTCATCTACGACTGATGGCGAGATGTGTGAATCTGGTCCAAAGAGAGAGGGACTATTACCTCAGAATGGACATGCGCCACGCACTTCCGACGAAGGGAAGCCCGTCGGGTTTACCTCCTCTGCAGTTCCCGTATTGACTGCGACGAAAGTCGCCGAACATCGACCGCCGGCTCCGGAAATTGAAGATACCTCTAATGCTGACCAGCCAAGTGCACGTGAGGGTCGACAGTCTGACCCTGACGCTAATACAGGGATAGATGCCCATTCTGCTGGCTGGGAAGTGGTGGATAGGACATCCCCCACCACCTACGGCTCCACGCGCTCATCATCTGATCACAGTAAATTGGCTGAGGACAAACATTCACCATACAAGCAGTCTAGCTGGAGAAAACAGAGTCGTCGTGAATCCAAGGGCAAGCAGACGGCTCCGACGCCACCACCACACATCCATCCTGATGATTTCGAGGATCCCATCTCGGACGAGTTTTGGGAGGACGTCTGGGTAGCGTGTGCCGAACATAACGTCGGTGCTTGTTTGCTTTACCTGCCTGGTTCCTGGCTTACTCGGCTTTCGATTTTTGCAGACGGAGATGTACCGCAAGGTGTTTTATGCGATCCCGGACGATACGGTGACCACATGGAAACAATATAAGGACTTTATTGCTCACCACGAGCGCTTTACAAAGACGGTGAGTTTTCTATTTATCTGACCTACTATGAGTCGGATGTCTTATTATATTTCAGCCCAAAACCAGTTCCTCCCCAATGCCAGCGTCGTCGAATGAATGCGGGGACACCGGAACTAATCCTCGTGGTGAAAGCGTCGAGGAGCTCGGTGAGAGAGATGCAAAGGACAGTGAATGGTCGTTACATGCAGCTATGCCCAAATCACAACACACGCACGCGAAAGATTTGGGTAAAGGGAAGAGCGTCCGAGGAACCCACCTATTCGACAAGGAAGAGTGTGCAGAAATGGAAAACTTGTTAAAACACGTGCGCGGTCATCTAGGCGAGTTTGCTCTTGTTTGCTATTTCTATGTATATATGACAACGCTGACCACCACTCTAGTTATACATCCTACACATTTTCTCGAGGGCGAAGACGATGGTGAAAACTTTTTGTTCAACGCTGACAAGTGAGTGGGTTCGTCGTGGTGCGGGAGCAGGTTGCTAACACACGTCGCACGATTCAGGCTGATGCCACTCCCGATTTACGATTGAATGATATGATCTCTCTTTGCTCGTACTTGAGACGGAAAGGACAGGACATGATATGCACACTTAAAGAACTCTCATTTATTTCCATATGCATTTTCAGGGACGTTGCACGATATACATAAGCTTTATCGATCAATAGTTAACATCTTCATTGTCTAGTGCGTTTTCGTCTGTATTTTTACTCACAGTAAAATATCGAACACATACCCATTATGCATCTGGACTTTTGGAACGGACGGTTTAAACAAGCACCGTGGGCTGTGAGGATGGGAATGCAACCTATCTTCGAGGCATGGGTAATCGGCTCTTTGTCCTCGAAAACGAAGACCCATCGTTTCGCGGCTGACATTCCAACGTCAATCGATAAGCTCAGCGCAGCAGCGTTACGGTATTATTGACGGACCTGTGGTGGGCAGCTTGTGGCGCATGTCATCTCTGTAAGTTATTTAATGGAATATCAACTGTCAACCAGAATTTACAATGCATCGCACGGTTCAGAGAAATCGACAATCTCGTTTGGATCGACACTGTCACTGCCACTGTACCATGCTATTTCTCATTGGCGATGCCCGGATACGTGATGGTCGAGACGATGACGGCTACAAAGTTGAATATTGAATGGTGGGATGAGTTACGAAGCGTTGTACACGCTGCATGGTCGCATCATTCGGAGCTTTGGGAGACAGACGCACGCAGTTCTATTTGAAACGCCACAGAAAGCACCATCATGATTCTGGATAAGCCTGCCTTGACGTACCGGCCTCGGTCTTCTCAATAGCCTCCTACTCGCCATGGTGAGCGTGCATCTTTCAAGTGTGACACCCTGAGTTATCCCGCTAACTTCGGAAAGCCCACCGTACTGGCCGACCCGAGTTCAACGTTCAAACGTTCACGTTCTACCATGCTGTTCGCTGCCAGACATAGCACTACCAGATTCGGTGATCCTCTACCACGCCGCTTACCACGGAGTGTCACGTGTCACATGTCAGCCAGGAATAGTGCGGATGATCGATCAAGAATGTGGCAACACGCTTGTCCAAAACAAAAATAAGTATTCTGCCCCAATCTGTAGTGCAGTTCTCCGGCTCACTGCTGTGCCGGTGGCGGTCGAGTCGAAGTCAATGACCGGCGGCTCATTTTAATGACATCCAGTGCTGCATGCCATAACTTGCCAGACAACTCGAAAACCGCCACAACGCAGTACGCACGACATCTCTGGCAAGTCAAGACAAGTTGCTACTACACAGTGGTATCAGTATACTTCTTCCTTGTCAACCGAATGCCATCTGAGACTGGATCTGCGAAACAGAATGTACGTTGAGTAGTATAACAATATTGGCATGCCAGGACTGTATCCGAGTTGCATGCGCGCCACTAAATTAAACACGAATTCAGTCTACCGGCGTGGAAATGGATGCTGAATCCCGAGCCATGGACTTGTGCGGGGTATAGTAGGCCTTGATGACGTTCAAAGAACGTTTCAACTACCAATTCCGAGCCGGACTGTGACTGCCGGAACCGGCAGTGTAGCAGGCAGACTCGGCTTGTGGCTAGATATAAGAGCAAGGTATGTGACTCACAGTTTCAACACGAACAGAAATACTCGACATGCAATTGGTATGTAAGAAGAGTCGAACTGGAACTGTCGATTAACATCATACATTGCAGATCCAGGCCGTACAAACAAATACTCGCTCGCTCCTCGAGCAGTGCAACGTCCCATACAAGGTCATTCCGTTTGACGAGGACCTGTACCAAGAATGTATCGACGAAGGGAGGCGACGAGGCTACCCAATGGATGGCGATCGATCTGTGCGGACGTACTTGGGAGTGGGGGTTGTCTATGGAGCAACCGCCGGCGCACACATTCTCCACCGTCCGACTCAGATATGGATCGCACTCTACACGGCGTGCGCTACCCTCATAGACGACATCCCAGAAAATTGCCTGCCCGAGCTACCCGACATCTATCAGTTCAACGACCGATTCATCAAGAGGGAACCCCAAATGAATGACATTCTGAATGCGTTTGCAGACATCATACGCCGTGCTTCAGATCTGTATCAACCTGTTGCGGCTCAACTGATCACGACATCAACGTTGAACTTTGTCACTGCCAACTTGCTGGAGCACGAAACGAAATCTATGAAGGTAAGCTTGTTGAAATTTACTATCGCGACCGCACCACTGATGGCGACAAATAGATCTCGAACGCTGCACAACAGTACCCCACTTACCAGCGAACCTTGTCCGGTGTTGCTGAGGCTTACTCATTCATGGTGTTCCCGAAAGAGGTTCCCCTGAATAACTATATTCAGGCGATACCCGAAATGACGGTCTTCATCCAGAACGTCAAGTGAGTGCTCTATCGCTGCGGGTTACCGCAATATTTATGATGTATTTCAGCGATATATTATCCTTTTACAAGGAAGAACGGATAGGTGATCCGACCAACCAGATCTCGACCCTAGCTGCTCGTGCCGAAAAATCTAAACTGGAAATATTAGGTGAAATGACCGAGACGACGATCGGTGTGTACAAGAGGATTGTCAAGATATTAGAAGGATCTCCAGAAGCTTGTGAAGCATTTAAGAGTTATGCGGCTGGATATGTTTACTTTCATACATCTACAGCGAGATATCGAATGGAGGAGTTGGACTTGTAGGTACTATATAGGGCACATTTATGCTCGAATATGTATTACTTGAAATATACCCACTGCACTTGTTCAATCATCGCTGATCGGAAGGCTCGACGGACATCACGGACATAATATATACAATAGCTGGCCATGGATGATTTTTAGATGCACCCAACTGGCCGTCGAAGGCGGCGGCACGATGATCTTGATACATTAATATTTCGACTTGCTTATTGCGTACCTGGACATGCGCGGGTGATGGTGTCTTCCATCATTTCTAGCGCAGTCTAATAGACTATCATCCTCAGCGATGCGCCACTGTGCGGACTTGCCTCTGCTGCACTTGAGCAAGACTTGCAATAGGTCAGCGGCACGACAGAGAAAACGCTGACATAGCCCATTATACATAGGCGCGATGAATGGCCACTGTGGTTGAAGAACATGGCGGAAGAAGTTTGAGTGATCCAAAGCCGAGATAAACTTGCAATTAACACGATGGCTTGCTCAGGGGCTATTTCACCCCATTAAATCAGGGTATTGATGATGTAATAACGAACAGTGCGAGTCGACAGCGAGGACGAACTATGTAACAAGTAGAATCTATTACAAGGGGCAAAGAAAAGTTCACCATCGAAAACCCAATTAGAGAAAAAAAGTTTATGCGTCCTTATCAACAGTGGCAAGGCGCTCTGCGAGCCTTGACAACATCTCTTCGGCACGAGGATTACGGGGAAAGGATCGCCCATTCCCTTTGCTGCTTCCATATATTGTAGTCATGTCAGTCAGTTGTGATCCCCTAGCACCCACTCACCTAGCACCGCCGTATGCGATACGGTACATCCAACCGCGTGGTTTGTTCCATCCAAATACCTGTGCCCAATTCCTCCGCCATCCAAGATTATACAGCTTCACTGAACGATGGGTGTCTTGTACGAGATTTCTTTGTTTGTATGATAGCTCGTGTTCCATAGGAGGATCCGAAAGGCGAAGTGACACAGGGAGTGGTGGTAAGTATCGAAGGAGCAGGAATGGTGAGAGACTTTCTAGCGTTGTTTGATTTGTCCTATCCACATTCAAGATAAAACGTGAGTGTAGCAGAAAAAGTGGACACCTACGAGATAAGATACATATGATATATTGTGAAGGAACCGACGACGAGGGCAAAGATCAAACCGGCGGCGGTCAGGAGAAGCTCGTGAACGGGTGTGGCATCATCCTTTTTGAAATGTCAGAAATGGCAAACCTGCGGCTGTGCATGCTCACCGGCGCGGATATCGGGTTTTGAAGTGACCACCAGAATGCATGCGCAGAGACGATGCCGATGTAAGTTGAGAGTAAGGTAATGCAGGATATGAAGTGGAAAAATGCGGGATAAGTTCTATGACCCTAAATGAAGGACGTGAGCGTATTTTTTGTTTGAGGTCGATCCGGACTTGCCACGCACTTGCTCCCAAGCCATGGGCAGTGATGATCTGATCAATCAGTGCTCGTGATAGCTCAAATAGGACATCCGCAGCCTACCCATTTTCAACACGCAGCGTCCACAGAGATTGCAATGGTGTGTACGCTCCGGCTTCGGTCCCCAGCACTTACGACACCATTTAAGCGGGGTCAGCTCATCGTCGAAGTCCGGAATAGCCATGAGTGCCTCTTGCAATCCCAGATCGCCGCGGCCATTATCCTCGCTTTCTCCTTCTGAGACACCTTTGGGTAGCGAAACTGGCCCGGGGTCACGAGCCACACAAACAATGAGCGAGCAAAATGCAAGGAATGTGAGAGTATATGAGATAAGTAAATGGACGAGAAACGCCGATGTCGAACGCAGAGTACGGAGGTAATGATTGACCAGCACGAGTAGCCAAGATGGATGTGGAGCTACCATCAACACAATCAACGCTATCCAAGCCAATAGCGTTGAGAATCATCTGATGAGCGAGACTGCGAGGTAGAGAATTGCCGCTTACCACAGAGAGGAAGGTAGTGGAACCATCTTTTTGGTGGTTCGTCTGGATCGTCGTCCACGGTCTGAGGGTCTCGTCTTTGAGGTGTAGAGAAATCGAAGGAGAGTAATGGCATTAGATATCGCGGCGAAGCCTGCGCCGGGCCACGAGTTGATATCGGCGACTGGAAGCGATGGTGCTGGAGACAGGAGCGGTGAGAAACAACTTACACGTCAACTACCATAACCGTGATCTTCTGGTCTCGCGCGGCCGCAATCCTCCTATGAACACTACGACTCATGTCAATCCAGGGTTCCTACATCTCGATACTAAGGGGACTCGTATTTGGATCGCTTGCCGGATAAACATACAGTCGAGTTACGTTCTGAAACACATCCCCAGGCTGCCATCGACTCGTGACCCGTTGAACCATGATTCAAGGACGCAGTAACCATCCACAGCGTCCACCTTCTTCCCCATCAGGTCTTCCGAGTTGCAAGCCATAAATTACAGGCGTTCCGCTCCATGAAAATCTATTCCCCACAGACCCCATGCTTTCAGTCACTATTAAACTCTACCTGGTCGCGTTGCACGCCTCTCTGGCTGGCATGCTATGGGGACTCGACACTGGTGAGTTTCCTGAGGGGTACCTTTCTACATGGCTCTTGACGATTCTAGTTGAAAGGTTCTATCGGTCCTCTGACCCAGATGGTACAATTTAGCAACTCCATAGGGCACATGTCGTCCGGTCAACTGGGAATTTATGTCGCATGTATCCTTCTCTCAGCCTCTGTTTCCTCTTTGTGCAGTGGTCACGTTGCCGATGTCATCTCCCGCAAGTATGGCATTCTCACTGGCGGACTCATAGTTGCCGTCGGGACCATTGTATCTGCCTCTGCGAATAATTTCCCTGCATTGGTTTGTGCTCGTCTTATAACAGGCATTGGGCAAGGCCAATCCATCTCGGTAGTGACCATCTACCTATGCGAGATCGCTCCCCAGAACATTCGTGGCACTGTGGCAACTATGCTTCAGCTCCTCATCACGATAGGCATTGCTGCTGGGTACTTCATAGCGTATGGATCATCGAGACTGGATAGTAGCCTAGCTTGGCGCATTCCTTTCATCGTCGAAGCTTGTGTAGCTGCTATGCTATCAGTTGGAATGGCTTTCATGCCGTTCTCTCCTCGCTGGCTGGTGCAACGTGGCCGGTTTCAGGAAGCTCGCCAAGTGTTGTCAAGACTTCGTCAGACTGAAAACGTCGACGAAGAGCTGCTTGGGATTAGAGGGTCTCTGGAAGAGGAAGGAGTACAGGAAGCCACATTCTCCGAGGTTTTCTCGAAGCGGTACATTAGAAGGAGTTTGCTCGGAATATTCCTGATGGGATTTCAAATGCTCTGCGGGGTGCGTGTCTGCTCCTGCCCCGTTCGTTTACATATTCATCCACACTGACATTGTCTTCTATTCGGACCAGATCGATGCTGTGCTTTACTACGCTCCCATCCTCTTCACGCAAGCTGGCTTCTCGTCACAACGTGCATCATTCCTTGCCTCTGGAGTCTCGGGAATTACAAATCTAGTGTTCACCATCCCCGCTCAACTTTGTGTGGATAGGTGGGGGCGGAAATTTCCTTTGATAGGGGGTGGAATCGCCATCGCCAGCTGTTTTTTGGCAATCGGCAGCATATATGCGGTTCACGGCAGCAAGGCAAACGGAGAGGTCTACCTCAATGGTAAACCCTTTCAGTGGGCCGTTATCATCCTAATCTACGTATTCGTTGCCAACTTCGCGTGGTCATGGGCTGTGGTGAGTTCCCAGGCTTATGTTCTAGCGCACGAGGCTCGAATTCTTATGCAAGGTCATTAAAATATATGCGTGCGAGATAATGCCCACGCGCTTACGAGCAAAGGCATGCGCGTTCCAACAAGTAAGTAGGCAGTTCTTTTCGTCGATGCGGAGTTATTTACGTGCACGTCGAAGCTCGCTAACTGGGCCGTTAACTTCATCGTGGCATTGACTGCCCCTCTCTTCCTCCGCGCATCCCCGAGCGGCCCGTACTTCTTATTCGGTGTAGCAACATCCTTCACTACGCTGGCATGTTATTTCTTCACGCCTGAAACCAAGGGAAAGAGTCTGGAAGAGATCGAGGCTCTTTTTGAGATGAAAAGTGGTGCCCTGCAGCCCGTGTTGACTGCGTAACGTATGTAGGCTTGTAATTTACGCTGATTTTGGAGTAATCTCTTAGGTTCATTGGCCGTTTCCCACTCTCAAAGCCTCCACATGGCATTTCATGTCCCTGAACAGATAACGCGATCACAAGCTCCTAATGGCTGCCCAGATTCATCCACAACTGTCCAGCATGTAACCCCTCAAATGTGCTCGTCGCTAATAGTTGGGGTGACACGGGTGCTGGATTCGTGTTATAACGTGGAGATTATAACCAACACCGCATTGTGTTCGGTTCAGACGATCTTTCCTTTAACCGCGACGCGGCGAAATACATGCGTGGGGTGGCAGTCTGATTGCGTATTCCGGGTAACAAGACGCACAATTCACTCAGGGTGGAGTAAACGTATGTGTTTGTGGTATGTGTAAACATGATCCCTGCAAAGCCGTCAACTCGTGGAGCCGGAGACCATCCATCATGAGGATGCCAGGTATAAATGCTGGATGGCGAACGCTTTCCTCCTCAGCTCACTCACAACGAGACGCGCGCTCAGACTAAAGAATCCCTTCTGCGTCTGCTTGTAATTCTCTAGACGCTCTAAAGCTCAGTGCGCATCTTCCCCCTTTGACCCGACGCGTCGTTGCTGACTTCTGACGCGCTGTCTGGCCCAGGTTCTCTTCCTGCACCCCCACTCGCGTCTTCCGTCAACAAAAACATCATGACTAGAGCCATCGTTGCATCCCCCGCCTCCAGCGCATCCGTTGTCCGCCCGCCTACTACTCGGGTGAGACAAGTCGGCTTCGAGACCGCAGTCACGGCGGTCATCTTTGCACATAAACTCAAGGTCGCCGTCGCGCGGTCTCACATGAAAGCAGCCACACCGATCGGGCGTTCGCGTGCCAAATCGGTGTCCACTAGCGCCCTCGGGGAACAGTGACTGCAGAGGCACTCGGAAAGATAGCCTTCGAATGGAAGATGTATCGAAGTGAAATTGGCACCGTTGAGCGGGCCTGGTTTTCTTCATCGTGTGTATCATATGTATGCTACAGGACGTTTCTACATTCGGCACCATAGACCTTTTCATATATCTTGACTTGAGTGCTTGAATCTCTAAGTTCGCCACGAAAATCCCAAAACGAGCTGGCGGAATGTTCCTCGAGAACACGAAATGGACAAGGTTGATTACAGCCTGGAAACGGCACAACATGTTCAGCCTTGGTATTATAAAACACCGGTCAGTAAAACTGCATAATATACAAATTTTCTTCAGAGTATAAATACTTTGTAATCGGTTCTTCAACTCGTTTCCGTGCACTAGGAGAGGTCCGGCACAATTGCACCAGCAGCAGGTTGCTTCTCAAGATACGCAGCAGCCTGCATTAAACGGTTGTAGTTGCTACCGTTTCCCTGTACGAAAACCGTTAGGAGACAGACAAAATGTGAAATATATCGTCGACTCACAATCATCGCGGCCGGGAAGCCAGGGTCGAATGGAACAATGCTCTCCAGGTACTTGATATGCTCCGCAGTAAGAACGATCTCCAGTGCCTCGAGGTTAGCCTCCAATTGTTCCACCTTGCGCCCACCTATGATGGGGAACACGTATGGCGTCTTTTGCATGACATACGCGATCGCGACGGCAGTGATATGCTTGGCACCAACTTCTTTCGCGACCTTGTCCAATGCCGCGCTCATCGCCTTCTCCTGCTCATTTCGCCTCCATTCCGGACTAAACCATGTACGACCATTCTCCCCTGACTGCTCACGTCGTTCCTCTTCCTCATCTGTGCGCAGCTTTCCGCCTGCCAGTACACCCCAGGGGGCCAACGCCATGCCTACACATAGCCGTGAACAACTGTGGCGTCATTACCTCAAAATTCAAACGTACCATGAGCCTTGCACATCGGGATGATGTCTCGTTCAAAAGAGCGTTGCATAACATTCCATTGACCTTGATAGATAATGAATGGTGTCTTGCCGTGGTCGCGAGCGTACTGATTTGCCTGAGCTACGATCCACGCAGGGCTGCCAGAAATACCCTAGAAAGTCCCTCGATTTGAAAACCAGAAGTGTTGAAGATATTGGTGACACGTACCAGATAGAGCACTTTTCCTTGCTGAACAAGTGTGTGGAGACCATTCATCAATTCCTCGATCGAAGTCTCCCAATCCCACCAGTGAACATAGAGAATGTCGATGTATGTCGTCCTCAGCTTCTTCAAGCTGGCTTCTACGCTGATGTTCATCGACTTGACATTGTTTCCCATGTAATTGACCTTGTGCTTGATCTCTGTCTCTGCGCGTACGAAATTCATCGTGTACTTGCCGGATGGATGAGTATGGTTGTGATCGGACCAACGAGATCACAGACCTTGGTTGCAATGACAAGCTGATCTCTGATACCACGGTGCTCCGCCCATTCACCGATGAACTCCTCTGAGCGCTGATCTTGGCTGCAACAAAATAGTCACCATGACCGAAAGACGATCTCTGTGAGACGCTCACTAGTTATTGGCAGTATCGATGAAGTTTCCGCCTGCTTCATAGAACGCGTCCAGCAACTGGAACGAAGACTCCTTGTTCATGCTGCCAAAGCCGATCTGGTCCCACTTATCTCCGATATTCATCGCACCGAGCTGGAGGGGAGAGACGCGAATCGAGGCATAAGGCGACAGTGCGCGGTATCGTGCAAGACGAGAACTGGGCTTTGGGACTGGTATCATCAACGCCGACATCGTGAAGTTACTTCTCTTCGGAGTGAGGATAGGTAATGGTGGATACGCAGGTGAGCTGTGGGGCAACAAGTGCCTTAATTATTTACACCGCGCTGGCCAGTTATCTTGTCATCACTGTTTGTATATCACTGATGCAGGATGCGTGCAAATGGGGTAGGGTGCATCACGGGTGAACCCGTGGGCTGTACCCGCACCTGCGTAACACTGCGGCATGATGGGTTAGCACTCGTATCCATGCCTGTTATGGATCTGCCCGTGAGTGTACAGTAGGGCGAAGGCGAAGGTAATCACCGCCTCCGGATGCTTGCATTACGGCGGGATGGTGGACATGAAGCGAGGTTGAGCATATCAAGTAACGGTCAGTGACGGAGAGGTGAGCATGAGTGAGCACCACGTGCGTACGCAGATACTGGGTGGGCGAGGATGAGACAAGGGTGAGAGCCCGTAGGTGCCATGGTGAGGACGAGGCAAATTCTGGTCTGCGTAAACAGGTGTGAGGGTGCCAGTGAGGGCACTGGCAGTTTAAGAATCAAGATTGGATGCGCGAAGATGTATGCACGCAGGAACAGATGACAGGGCAGGGCAGCATTTTCGAGGGCAGGGCGAGGGCGCACGACTACGTTGGATGAGGGTTAGAGTCGCACGACTCGCGAGGCACGAAGTGGGAGAGGGCAAGGGGATGATGCTGGCAGCCTGAGGTAGGCTGGTGAGCACGAGCAAGCACAAGGATACATGCAGACAACGCGTCTGCGTACATGCTCGTGCTCACACATACAAAAACAGCGGGGGATGTGGGCGAGGCAGTGGATGAACTGAGGGCCAAAGGTGCGAGCAGCAGTGGCTGTAGTCCCCCCGAAAAAACTCGGAGAGGTCCTGTCCTGAGGAAAATATGTTGAAAAAGAAAATTGGCCAACTGAACCGACAATATTATATGTATGTACGGAACGAACTCAGACATTTCGCTTCATGTTTCAATCCAAGTAGAACTCTGCGTCAACCAATGGGAATACCGCAACGTGAGCAGGCGAGACCCTCGAATTACTTGAAGAGACGAACACGCAGGAGAAATATCAATTACAGTTTGGAGAATAACACAAATGCACCCTGGACCAACAATTTTGTGCCTGAGATAATACTGGGTCTGTTATATAGATAACCTTGTTTCCCCGCATTTAAGAAAGGTCCGGTACAATTGCACCGACAGCGGGTTGCTTCTCGAGGTAAGCAGTGGCGAGCATCAAAAAGTTATAGTTGCTACCGTCGCCCTGTACGAAAACCGTTAGGAGGTGAATAAGACGCGAAAAAGGATCGTTACTGACGATCATCGTAATCGGGAAGCCAGGGTCGAATGGAACAATGCTCTCCAAGTACTTGATGTGCTCGGGAGTGAGAACGATCTCCAGTGCCTCGAGGTTAGCCTCCAATTGTTCCACCTTGCGCCCACCTATGATGGGGAACACGTATGGCGCCTTTTGCATGACGTATGCGATTGCGACGGCAGTGATATGTTTGGCGCCGACTTCTTTCGCGACCCTGTCTAACGCTGTACTCATCGCCCTTTCTTGCTCGTTTCGCTTCCATTCTGGCCCGCTGAAAAGTGTACGACCTTGCTCCCCTGACCGCTCACGTCGTTCCTCTTCCTCGTCAGTACGCAGCTTCCCACCTGCCAGTACACTCCAGGGAGCCAGCGCCATGCCTAGATGTGACCGTAAGCCATCATGCGGTATCGATCGTCACCTTCAATTCAAACATACCATGAGCCTTGCACATCGGGATGATATCCCGTTCGAAAGAGCGTTGCATGACATTCCATTGACCCTGGTAGATCACGAACGGAGTCTTGCCATGGTCTCGAGCGTACTGGTTGGCCTGGGCCACGACCCATGCAGGACTATCAGAAATACCCTAGAAAGTCGGTCCACTTAAGAAACCAGAGACGTCAACGAAGCTAGCGACGCGTACCAAGTAGAGTACTTTTCCTTGCTGAACAAGCGTATGGAGACCATTCATTACTTCCTCGATTGAAGTCTCCCAATCCCACCAGTGAACATAGAGAATGTCGATGTACGTCGTCCGCAGCTTCTTCAAGCTCGCTTCTACGCTGATGTGCATCGACTTGATATTGTTTCCCATGTAATTTACCTTCTGCTTGATCCCCGTTTCCGCGCGTACGAAATTCGTCGTGTACTTGTCGAACGAATGAGTATGGTTGTGATCGGACCAACGAAATCACTGACCTTGGTCGCAATTACGAGCTGATCTCTGATACCACGGTGCTCCGCCCATTCACCAATAAACTCCTCTGACCGTTGATCTTGGCTATAACAAAACAGTAAACATGACTGACAAAGACTATCTCTGTAAGACGCTCACTAGTTGTTGGAAGTATCGATAAAGTTTCCGCCTGCTTCGTAGAATGCATCCAGCAATTTGAGCGAAGACTCTTTATTCATGTTACCCAAGCCAATCTCGTCCCATTTATCTCCGATACTCATGGCACCGAGTTGGAGGGGAGAGACATGGATGGAGGCGTGAGGGGACAGCGCACGGTACCGTGCAAGACGAGAGTCGGGCTTTGGGACTGGTGTCAATAACGACGACATTTTACTTTGTGAAAGTGAGGACAGGCGACGGTGGATGTGAGTATGAGTTGAGGGGCAGATTATGAAGGGCCTGTAATATTTATACCAGACTGGTCAGCCTGTATCTTGTCATCACTATCTGCATATCACTAGAGGACGCGTCATGAAAAGGGGCCGTTGTACGTTCAAATGATTAGGCTGACTGATTAAGATGGAGCGCTGACACACCGGCATGATGACATCTTCACAATGTTTATACCGTAGCCTCGTCATACTCCTCGGTGTGCGAGTCACAAGCTCCTCCCTGCCTTTAGAACCACGGAGAGTGCGAGACTGAAAAGGGTGCGGAAATATAGATTTGCCATTGATCAGGTCATTCTGGGCCGGTTGACGATGCAAAAAGTGGTAGCAGGCCCACTACGATGCTTGATAGTTGTCTTCAACGAACTCAAATGAGTTGCTAGTGAATGGGTATGCCCAGGCACCATCTCTTTCATGGGACAACTTACGCTTGCGCGTGAGAGACGTGCGGCACCAAGTCAGGGGGCTTATCATCCTTGGGCTGTCAACGCGTCTGACTAATTATTCATCCACTTGTAGCTTGTACGTAATCCCATTTTTCAAGCCGTTTTGCAGCGAATCCAGCATCAAGCTTTCAAGAGCCCCGCGCGTAGGGTTACGCCATGAGTCACTGACGGGTGAATTTTTGAACCACAATCGGTGTGCGACAATCAGTCACGAAGCTTCTCACACTTGTTATCGTGTCGAAATGATCAGAGGATCAAATAGAAATACCGGGTTGGTAGGTGGGGTTACACTGATCGTGTGTGTTACCGTGGCAGGATATTAGGTGACTCTACAACATGCAGCGCCTAAGTGGGCCTCTTCCATCTTGCCTGAGTTTCGGATTGAGCTGACGAGTAGTAGGTGACACTCACAAATGAAGGGAAAATGTTATTACAGTCTGGAAATGACAAGTCGTCAACGCGTTCTGACAAAACAATCTGTGCATCATGAGACGCCGAGTGGCTTACTACAAGTACAACTCTGCAGATACTTCGGAACCAGCACTCCACTCATTTTCATGCATCTAGGACAGGTCTGGTACGATTGCACGAAGAGGGGGTTGTTTCTCGAAGTAGGCGGCGTTTCGCATATAAGGATTGTAGTCGCTACCATCACCCTATCCAAAGACGTTAGAAAGAGACGGGCACTGACGAGACAGACATTATTGACTGACAATCCAGGTGATCGGAAAACCGGGGTCGAACGGAACAATGCTCTCCAGGTACTTGATATGTGTGGGGGTAAGAATAACCTCCAACGCCTCGAGGTTGGCCTCCAGCTGTTCCACTTTGCGCCCACCTATGATGGGGAACACATATGGCAGCTTTTGCATGACGTACGCGATTGCGACGGCAGTGAGATGTTTAGCACCGATTTCTTTGGCCACCTTATCCAACGCTGTACTCATCGCCCTTTCCTCCTCGTTTCGTTTCCACTGTGGGTTAAACGCGGTACGACCTTTCTCCCCTGACTGTTCACGTCGTTCTTCTTCCTCGTCAGTACGCAGCTTGCCACCTGCTAGTACGCCCCATGGAGCCAATGCCATGCCTGTGCGAGGTTATGAACTATCATGCACAGTTTAAGCTCAAACATACCATGAACCTTGCACATCGGGATGATATCTCGTTCGAAAGAGCGTTGCATGACATTCCATTGACCTTGATAGATCACGAATGGTGTCTTTCCATGATCACGAGCATACTGATTTGCTTGGGAGACGACCCATGCGGGGGTATCAGAAATACCCTACAAAGTCAAATGAAAGGATCTTGGCGACACGTACCAGATACAACACTTTCCCTTGCTGGACGAGCGTGTGCAGGCCGTTCATCATTTCCTCGATAGAAGTCTCCCAATCCCACCAGTGAACGTAGAGAATGTCAATGTACGTTGTTTTCAGCTTCTTCAAGCTCGCTTCCACGCTGATATGCATCGACTTGATATTGTTTCCCGTGTAGAGCACCTTTTGCTTGATCCCCGACTCTGCACGCACGAAACTTGTTGTATACTTGGGAATGGGATGAATACGGCGATGACATATCCGAAGAGACTACTGACCTTGGTTGCAATGACGAGTTGATCTCTGATGCCACGTTGCTCGGCCCATTCACCGATAAACTCTTCTGAGCTTTGATCTTGGCTGGAACAAAACATTATACATGACTGACGGACACGATCTCGGTGAGACGCTCACTAGTTATTGGCAGTGTCGATGAAGTTTCCACCTGCATCATAAAATGCGTCTAGCAATTTGAAGGACGACTCCTTGTTCATGCTGCCCCCGCCAATCTTTTCCCATTTATCCCCGATACTCATGGCACCGAGCTGGAGGGGAGACACATGAAGCGATGCATAAGGCGACAACGCACGGTATCGGGCAAGACGGGAATTGGGCTTTGGTGCTGGCAGCGTCAACAGCGATGACATTCTGCATTTAATTTTCAGAAGCAGACTCAGGAGATGGGGTATGTGCAAACGAGCTTGACACGTTTTATACTGGGCTAGTCAGCCTAGGTCTTATCATATGACTGGAAGATACGTCATGTCTCCAGTCCGACGGACCATCGAATTTCCATTCAACTAGCTGCGTTGAGTGGTGAAGAATTCATTGGAGTGAGTACACTGCCTTCTCCTATCTTTGAAGTGGTGTATGTACGTACCGTCAGACCACCCGGTGATCTCGTAGTCATGGTGACTGGATAAAAGACGAATGGCCACAGACCGATAAGCCTAGCCAGTAATTAATTAATGTTTCCAAAAATCAGTGACCAGCCAAATATACAAATTTGGATGCACGAAGCAGTGATCCTTCGTCGGTTTTGGTGAAAACCGATTTAGAAGTCATCATTGTATTGCACGGTGTCAGGAACAATCACTGCGGAGGCGAAAATGAATACTTTTTTTGAGCATCCGCAGTTTAGGTATTGATGAGGTGCCTACTGCCAACCAACCAATCTGTGTCTGTGTAATGCCCATCAATATCTCTATCTTAAAACCACCCTCCTGTCGTCAAGATCACACTGACCACTTACTTCACAGATACCCTTGAATGCGATTGGGCTCATTAACACACAACTTGACAAAATGATCCCTTCTCAGGTGTGCGAATGGCTTGGAGGACACGGGGGCCAAAGCCAGTATCTGCCGTGTCAAGAGTGCTTGCAAAAATGCTCAGGCCTATAGATCTTGTTATAGAAGTAATGGTCACATCTATATATCAGTATGCTATAAGTTACTGTGCACCTTGTCATGGCCATCTCGTCAAACTCATCAGCCGCATGTCGTACGATCAGGAAAGATCTGGCAAAATTGCTCTGAGAGCAGGTTGCTTTTCCAGGTAACCGGCGTTCTTCATCGTGGCCCTGTAATCGCTACCATCGCCCTGCGTAGGAAAGTTGGTTGGAATAAAACGATCACCAGAACGCATATGAACGACTCACAATCATCGTGATCGGGAAACCGGGGTCAAATGGGACTATACTCTCCAGGTACTTGAAGTGCTCCGGGGTGAGCACGATTTCCAGTGCTTCGAGATTGGCCTCTAGTTGTTCCACTTTGCGACCACCGATAATGGGGAACACGTACGGCGCTTTTTGCATCACGTATGCAATCGCTACCGCAGTGATGTGTTTAGCACCAACTTCTTTGGCAACCTTTTCCAACGCTCCACTAACCGCCCTCTCTTTTTCGTTTCGCTGCCACTCGGGGCTAAAGACGGTGCGACCATTTTCACCTGATTGAAGGCGGCGCTCTTCTTCTTCATCGGTGCGGAGCCGTCCGCCTCCTAGTACCCCCCACGGAGCCAAAGCCATACCTGTCCATGATGGCAATCATCATTTGTCACTGGAAGGTAAATTCGAAGTAAATTCGAGCTTACCGTGAGCCTTGCACATTGGAATAATATCCCGTTCGAAAGAGCGTTGCATAACACTCCATAGACCTTGATAGATCACGAACGGCGTCTTGCCGTGATCACGCGCATACTGATTTGCTTGGGACACAACCCAAGCAGGGGTATCAGAAATTCCCTTTGAGATCAGCCCAAGTTCAGTCACCGGCGCACAAACACGATATATGCGGTACCTACCAGGTAGAGAACCTTTCCCTGTTGAACGAGCCTGTGCAGGCCGTTCATGACTTCCTCGACTGAGGTATCCCAATCCCACCAATGGACGTAGAGGATATCGATATATGAAGTCCGTAGCTTTTTCAAGCTGGCTTCCACACTTATGTGCATAGATTTCGTACTGTTTCCTGCGTACAACACTTGTTGCTTGATTCCGGTATCCCTACGCACATAATTTGACGAATACTTGCACCGACATGAGACCAACGATGCAAGACCTCTTGGACATTAACTCACCTTGGTCGCAATGACGAGTTGATCTCGGATGCCACGTTCCTCGGCCCATTCACCGATGAACTCCTCTGAACTTTGATCTTGGCTGCACCGGAACAATGATCATGAGTGACAAAGACGATTGCGGCGAGACACTCACTACATGTTGGCAGTATCGATGAAGTTTCCACCCGCTTCATAGAATGCATCCAACAGCTTGAAGGAAGACTCCTTATTCATCCCCCCCATGCCGAACTTTTCCCATTTATCCCCGATGCTCATGGCGCCGAGTTGGAAAGGGGAAACATGAATGGAAGCATGAGGCGATAGCGCGCGGTATCGAGCAAGCCGAGAAGTGGGCTTTGGTACTGGTTCCATCATCGACGACATCGTAAGAGTGCTTGTATATTGGAAGAGCAGACGAGAGGGATGAAAAGTATTGAATGTTCAGCTCAGCTAGATGGAGAGCTTTTATAAGCTGCCCAGCACGAGCTCTTGTCATCAGTATTGTCACATCCTATTACAAGGGATGAGCAAATCCTGCGCAGGGGAAGGAGGCTGAATGAGGCTAGTGCTTTGCTGAACTCGAGCGTTGACTCATAAATGATGACTAGCGCGACGCAGTATGGGGAATACCTACATAACCCTACGTTGGGGTTGTTGTTCACTACAGCAAGTATTAGTCTGTCAGCCGGAATATTTCCTGTATATCTGACCAATTTATGCCTCGCTGGCGATGGAAATATGACATGAATGACATTACGAATGTCTAATTTGATGCACTGCATATCAGTTTCGAGTTGGCATAGCACATGATGACCGACCGCTTGGCAGTGCAGTGAGTAGCACGCCTTCTATTTCTAACTCTATTATGATATCCGAATGCATGCCTTGAGCGTGCGATCATCAAGAACACCAGGACGCCTCTTCTTCAGCGGTTTTCTTACGCGCAAACACATGGATATGTGCTAAATCCTGTATACTTTGCAACCTCTGTATCATAGGCTAGGAGTGAGTACTCGCCAAAGAGGCACATTGAGCGTATCACATAAAACGTACCGGAGGGTTGACGAACCACGCGGTTTCCCACTGACGTTCGTTCCATCGCCGCTTCACGAACTCATGCACCTCTTTCCCTGCGCTCTGTAGCATCGCCTCTTCCACCTCAGTCCGGGCTGGAGAGCGAACGAGCATGTCCATGGTAACCCCCCAGTCGGCCAGCGCCGGGAGACAAGACTCCAGAGACGGGAAACTCTCAATGGTGTCCGCCGAGCCTGTAAAACCACAAAGACCATCTTGCTGAACGCGAGCCTCGATGGCAGGCGAAATCAAAGCAGGATGGAAGACGGGCACTCGGCTCCAGATCAAAGAATGCTCGATTTCAGGAGGAACTTTAGAGATGCACCATTAACGACGGGGACACTGCAAGGTCATGAAGTTTGCCACACCTGAATAAGGCCAGTCGTTTGGTCTGATACATATCAGGTCCGAGTTAAATGGTATATCAGCTTTGAAGTACTTGGGGGTGGGATAGTGTTCTAGCTTCCCACCCTCGATGGTAGCAAGGGGTCGATCATCTAGGGACGACGTAAGCAGTGGAAGGGTATCGAGTTTGCCCCATTGTAGGCAATGGTTTACAAGGTAACCGACTACACTGCACATGTCAACTCGAGGTGCCTTTCAACCGGCTAATTCACTGGGATATACGTACTGACTGTTCCATATTCATTTTTGATCCCAATAGCCCATCTATCATATCTATTTTGCAACTCCTTATCGCGCTTCAACAAGCCGAGGTCCCTTCAACAACCATCATGGCAATCATATTCGATCATCGAGAATAAGACGTACCCCGAGTTGATAAAGGCCTTCAACTGAGGCCATGTAAAACGCGCGGGGTAATAAAGCCGAAGTTCGTCCATGGTTGGAGGTCCTGTGCAAGCAGCGACTTTTTGAACAACATGATTCTCTATAGTCATTGCGTAGTATACAAGGAAAGGCCATACAAAAAGCGCGCGTGGTTTCACCCGCGGGGGCCCCGGGCCGCCTCCGGCCCGAGTAACTCGAATTCCCCGATACAATGCCATAGAATAGTAGCATTCAACAGTCGGTGAGCTTACTAAATGATAGAGGTTGATTAAAAGTACAAATGCAAACGGAGATACACTAAACGAACAGTACCATATCAGCACAGTAGCCGAAGTGCAATATCACCTGAAGATCGAGGGTCCAACTCATACCGACTGCTACTTTCCCGTCTTTTTCTTTTTACTAGCCGTGTCTCCGCTCTTGTCTTCCACCTTCCGCTTCGCTTTACCCTTGGTTTCTTTACCTTTTGCATCTTTTCCCTTTCCCTTACCCTCTTTGGCTTCTTTGGGTTGGACGGTGAAGAAGCCATCGAGACGTCCCTGCTGTTTTGCACTGAGAAATTTTTGGAGCTTCTCTGCACCTTTCCGCACGCGTTCTTCACTGCATTAAAAAAGAATGACATGACAAGGTGAACATCGCAGCACGAAATGGTCACGAACTTGAACCCTTTTTCCACTACCAAAAACTGCACCAAGCCATCTACATCAGGGTTCTTCCATTCCAACTGCCGAGTTACATTGTGAATGAGTGATGCATATAATTGGAAAAAGTTGGAAATTACCTCAAGCTCCGAAGCCGGTAGCACGTCTGGTTTCTCGAATATCTTCTTGGCTTCCCGCCAGGGCCATTCTTCTGGGATTTGGATGCCCCCTTTCTTTTTCTTTCCACCTTCTTCAGTATCAGCAACCTTTTCCTCTTTCTCCGCTTGCCTGGAAAACGAAAAGGTTAGAGTCCGGTAGCCAGACACTGTAAATAACTTGCTTCTCTCGTAAGTGTTCTACCACCCCTTCCAGCCCTTCGTGCTCTTTTAAGAGTTTTAATGCACTCTTTGGACCGATGCCTTTTATAGGGTCAAGGTAATCACAACCAAGTAATATGCACAGGTCTATAAACTATATACCCTTGCGCAATTAGTATAATTTGGATACATTGGAACACTACTTGCCTGTGACATGTTCATTTCGAGTCCTTCGAGGGCCTTCTCAAGGTTTATCTCCGATATGGGGGCTTTCTTGGCCTCAGAGAATGTGAGATGGCGGTACAAGATCGGAGTAGCAAAAGTGAGAGTATCCATATCTTCTGAGCCGGCTGCGTATACCTGGCAGGAACGACTCAATGATGGAGTAACCAATGATGCTCATGGTAGTCGTACCTTTCCACCCCGTGCAAGTTCAGCACACTGGGCTTCGGCTTCGGACGGTGCCTAGTGACATCATATGTTTAATGCTTGAAGGGACAAGACGGAAATGACGAACGACGACGACAGGAATGCCCATAAGCCTGAGGAGCTTTTGACATTCTTCGTTATGCTCCCGGGTCACTCGAACGGTTCGTCTTGTGAATTTGTCTACTTCCTCAGCAGTGCCTGTTTCCTTTGCTTCTTCACCATCCGCTTTCGCCTCTTCTCTCCTTTCGAAACGTTTCGCGAGCTATACATGCAAACGCATCAATTAACACTACTACGTTCTTCCTCGATCGACTCACCACGCCCGATTTCAGCTCTGGTGGTCGTCCGTCAAACACGTAGGCGGGTTTGATGCCATTCTCCACGATACGGATTGTTCTATAGAAGAACCCCATGAGATGACTGGTTGTCTCGCCCGCGTCGTTGGTGAGCATCTCGCCGTCCCTTTGCCGGACGGCAATGAGGAACTGGTAGATAGACATGGACGCGTCGATGGCGACTTTGCGACCAAAGAGGGTCTTGATGTCATGTTCCACGATGGCTTTGGGTGCATGTGCGGAAATAAGTGCGGTAAGTCCTTTGATACCCATCGTCGTGGATGAAGGGAGTAACGTTGAACGTGACGGTATACGCGTGACGTGCGAGAACGTGACCTGTGACGTCGACGCGTTCAGTCACTGACGTCACGCTAGTGAGAGCGTTCTCTAGGGAAAAATCGTGTTGATTAGTATGCTATTACCCTGTTTGACAAGGTTTCTGTCGCACCCAAAAATAAAAACACGTTCGATTGATTATCTTTATGATTGATCAGGGGTTAAATATCCCGAAATGGTGTGTCATGTTACTAATTACCCGACAAGCCAACTCTCTCCCTCGCCTGGATGTTCCTCTCCAGAAGTCTCTGCTCTAGAATACACAGCTCGTTTTTCGCGGTTTCAATACCAGCGCCCAAGTGCACTGTACCAATCCGACGGCACAACGCGACTCGGAGCACAGATAAACCGTTCTATATCACCACACCCATATTTTACCCCAATGCTCGTGAGCCCAGCCTGTCTTTCGCCGTTAGACCTACTCGCTGATGTTGCTCGCAAGGTCCACACGTCGGCCATCTCTACTCGCTCGTCACCGCGGACATCATCGCGCGATTCCAGCGCATATTGAACCCTGCTCGACCAGTAGTCTTCCTCACAGGCACGGACGAGCATGGTTTGAAGATGCAACAAGCGGCGGAAGCAAAGGGCGTCAGTCCACTCGAGTGGTGTGACACTATATCTGCCGAGTTTCGTGTCTGTCCTGTCCCTCATCTCGACGTATGGTATTCATAATGACGCCGTTCGCGTAGCAACTGGGCGAGAGAGCCAATATCAGTGGGACCATGTTCATGCGTACTACCCAGCGACAGCACCACGACACTGTCGAGCATGTCTGGGTGAGCCTCCCAGAATGGTTTCTAGTTCTATTCCTCATCCGTGTTCTGTGTAGCGTGCACTTGCGGATCAAGGACTCATCTACAAAGATACCTACGAGGGATACTATTCCACTACCGACGAGTGCTTTTATCCATCCTCGCGTATCACATCTCACCCGACCCTCCCAAACACCAAGATATCGACCGAGACTGGCTCTGTCGTGGAATGGTCTAGCGAAGTGAACTACAAGTTCCGATTATCCAAGTTCCGCGAGGACCTTCTTGCGCATTACTCCGCTGCTGCTGAGCTCAACGCGAAAGCCAAGGATGGGCTCGTGTCGCGTGGCGTATTCCCAGACGTCTACCAGAACGCGGTAATTCAGGACTTGAAGACGGAAACGCTCGAGGACTTGTCGATATCTAGACCGAGAGACAGAATCGGGTGGGGGATTCCTGTGCCTGGGGACCCGAGTCAGACAGTATACGTCTGGTTCGACGCCTTGCTGGTGTATCTGAGTGGAGTAGGGTATCCCTCCGCCGGGACAACGTGGCCCCCAGATGTACAGGTAGTCGGAAAAGACATCGTTCGGTATGTCAAGAGCTGTTTTACGAGCTTGCCTTCGATCTTATGCGTGGAAGCTTCCATGCAGTTTACCTCCCTGCGATCCTCCAAGCTCTGAAGCTCCCGATACCGAAAACACTGCTGACACATGCACATTGGACTTCGGGGCAGAAGAAAATGTCAAAGTCTCTCGGGAATGTGGCCGACCCAATAACGGCAATGGAGGATTTCGGAGTAGACGCTGTTCGATTCTACCTTGCGCGCGTCGGAGGGAGATTCCGTGATGATGTGGGTGAGTCTTCGTATTGGCATTTGTCGCGGCAGCAGAAAGTTGATGTCTTGGTTGCCCTCGTAGATTGGTCTGAGGAACAACTCCGGAAGCATGCACACGAGATACAGAATTTGCTCGGAAACTACTTCCTTCGAGTAACATCAAAAGCCATCAAAAGCCGGGCTGCGAAAGCTACGGCAGCTTCTTCCGAGCCTCTGGCGTTCCGTAGTCTGTTCTCTAGACAATTTCCCAACTTGGGCTCTTCGGGAACGTCGACGAGTTCGTTGGACCTTGAGACCTGCAAGCTATCAAGTAACGAAGAGCTCTTGACGTTGCTCGACGGCCTCGGAGAGCGAGTATCACGCTCTATGGGTAATCTTGAAGTCGCGGACGCGCTTCATGCGATCGTGCTGATTCTGAGACATGTGAGTTACTTCCTGATTCTCATTGCTCGTCATGACTGAACAACGATTTCACAGGCGAACGCCCTCCTGACGACCCTCGAACCCTGGTCAAACGCCCATCCGCCGGACGTCGCCTTGTCATGTTACCTCACCGCGCTCGAGACCCTCCGTATCAGCGGAATTCTCCTCCAACCATTTATACCGCACACAAGCGAGAGGCTACTCGATGGATTGAATGTGTCAGCAGACGAGAGAAGCATGGACTATGCGCGCGTGGGGAAGGGAGAAATAGAGCCAGTCATGGATGTGAAAGGCGTCAAATTGTTTTAGAGACGAAGCAGGGTTCAAAATTTATCTGCATATATCATATACTGTACGAAGGGTACGATCTGAAGAAGCATATCCCACCTCTGTTCGCTCGATTGTCAAATAAGTCCGAGTCCAAGGTATATCTGCTTGGAGTAAACGGTGATCGATGTTGGAATTATGGTTTCAATTGTAGCTGCATCTTCTCGACGACGATCTTTACTATGTCTTTCCACTCTGTCATCGCTCCTATACCTATACACGCAATTCAGGGATGAGCAAAACGTGTAAACGAGGGTATCAAATGACCGCATACCAATGTCCCCGCATGCAAGTCCTTTCCCAATTGGCCCTACGACGTGATACTGGACAACCTCTCGCACAATACGGAGGTGTTGTGCAGTCAGGGGGTGCTCATACATGAGGGTATTCATCGCGGGGAAGATATACGTCGGCGTCGTCGGCGCGAGGGCACGGAGCAGGGACGTCTGATGCAACAAGCACACCCGAGTGCAAAGATATCAGCCAGCACGTTCGAGGAGGGACAAATACGCACGACGAGGTTATCGCACAAGCCTGCGGCGATCTTGGCGAGCGTGTTGGCGGAGCATGGTGCGACGAGAACGATATCTGCCCAGCGTCGCAGTTCGATATGGAGGATGGGGTCGCCGATGGTATATGTGCCCTGAATGAGAGAAACGGGGGTTGAGCCGAACGGAGCCCCTAGGAATCTCGGAAACGAGATGGCGTACCGACCACTCGTCGTCGTCCGTCCAGACACGCGCGCCGGCACGCTCGACGTCTGCGACACTGAAGAAGGCGAGGGACTGTTTCGTCGAGACGACCTCGACCTTAACGTTGCTATACTAGTTTCATGGGCGTGCGTCGTTTTCGGGAGACGAGGAGAGGGTACTGACTTTGAGGAGTTCCTGTACGATGAGAGGGGCTTTTATGGATGCTACGCTGCCGGTGGTAATGAGGACGACGTGGGTGTGGTCGGGTGCACGCTCGCGCTCGGCGACGAATTGACCAGGCATCGAGGACAAACACAAAGTACTATCATAGGGTATGACAAGGTATTCCGCATATAGTACACAACCAGTTATTAAGCACGTCGTCGATTCATTCATATTCATCCCTCCAAGATGCCCATTTCTCTCCATTTATCCCACAGCATACCGGCCCCAACGGGTGCGTTGGCAGCACCCTTGACGTCCTTGATATCCAACAATTCGTATTCCCTTCCGAACGCCAAAAAGTGCGCAAAGAGCGAATTAAAGTGGGGTTCAGAGCGGAGATGGAGGATTTGTGGGTAATGTGCATGATATATGTGCGCAAAGACACGGAGGAGCTGACGGTAGACGTGCTTGATGGTCGAGGGGAAGGCCTGAGGGAAGTCATGACCTGCGATGTACCGTGTCAGCTCGGGACCGTCGCTCGTTTGCTCACGTCTTACCGGATTTTGTGGGGAAGACGTTCTCGTCATCGAGCAGGTTCTGGACCCATGTCATGACGTAATCGATGTACGTTGGTGCAGCGAGGTTAACGCTCTTTCGATCTTGGTTGATCCACGTGTAATTGAGGCTTTGTGGGGCGAATTCAGTCAGAGGATGCATATCCGGGGAAAGCAGTGCTCACTTTGGCCCAGCCGACATGGTGGGACATGAATGTTGCGTGCAACACTCGGAGATGACTCCATAAAACTCGTTGAGGTTGGTATAAAAGTCAAATACTGATCCCTGTTCACTACGACAGTCACAAAGCAAGGAGAAAGACGAACCGTTGACTGCGACCCATTCCATGATGTCGACGTATTTTGGGAGTACGACGATCGTCTTGAAGTTGCCTTTGACCAGGGCTGCTTCGACAAAGGGGCTGCAGAGATAAAGTGGCTTGGAGGGTGCTGCGCTGACCGGAGAAGAAGGAACGGGCGGGGGAGGCATATCGGGGAAGGTTGCAGAGGTCGGTGTCGGCGAGCGTTTTGGGCCGCGCGGATTGCGCGACATGGAGCGTCTGCAACGGTCGCGATGAGCACTGTCGATGTACTCGTAGACGACGTCGAACTCACCCGATCGAGTTGAAGAAAGACATGTCTGTCGAAGGGAACGAACAGCGAAAAACACAAAGTCAAGAAGTCTCTCCATTTCACCCAAAAAGGAAATATCACTAACGTGCAAAATAACGTGGGAAAATAAGGACAAAACTGAACAATGCAAGTTTTGCACCGAGACATTGCCGAAACGTGCACCCTGACCGAGCTCAACGAGGAGCACGTTGAGCTCGACCTCTTCTTCATCCTAAAATTCCTTCGTCGTCACCCCAAATGGTGAAAACGAGACGAAAGTCAAAGGCCGCCGCCGCCGCTGCTGCTGCAGCTGCTGCCGAGCAAGAGCTCGACACCGTTTCGACACAAGGGACTGAGGACTTCCCATCGTCTGCCCCCGTGTCGTCTGCGTCGTTCCTTGTCCCCATACCACCTGACCTCGATATTGACACGCTCTCACACATTCTGCCTGATGTCTCGTTTGCAAAACCGGACCCAGAAACAGTCCTCGCTGTCTACAGACTCTTGCTCGCACAAGTGGCAGACCAGGACGATACTCGGCGCGACTTGGAGGAGCTCAGAGCCGAGAGAGAGCGCAAGGAGATTGAGCTTGACCAGGCCATTCAAGACGGAGAGGTCAAATCAAAAGACTTTGAAGAGGCACTCGACACTCTCCAAAAGGAGGTCAATGCTATCAAGGAAGAACGAGATCAGCTTGGTACGTGTCCGAACACGCTTCGTGCGACTAATTTATATACCTTTTCTTCAGCCGCGTCAAACAAAGACTTGGAAACGCGTATATCCTCGTTCACCAGTTCACAGTCGTCCTCAGTCTCAGACCTCGACCACCTCAGGAATCGCATCGAGGAGACAGAAAGAGAAAAGCGGGATCTCATAGGTGTCGTGAGCAGGCTCAAGGAAGATGCTACACAACGTGATGGTATGTTCAATGTCTTTGGAACTCTGAAATTGGCTGACTTTCGTGCCACAGAGGAAGTCCAAACCCTACGCACAAGTCTTCGTCAGGCTCGTCAAGACCACCAGACACTCGAGACTCAGGTTCGCGAGCTCCGCTCAACGGAAACGTCGACGAAAGTGGGTCCCTTCATCCACACCTCTTATTCAACGAACGCATACTAAAACCCTCCTTCATATTAGTTCCGACTCGAAACACTCTCTCAACAACTTACCCTTTCCCAGTCTGAAACTGATCGCGCGAACACCGAGTTGGCTGCAAAGTCGGAAGAATATGCAAACTACCGACGCACCAAGCACGCTGAATTCGTCCAGCTGCAATCGGCACACGACTCTCTCACACAAAAGCATGCTCTCACTGAAAGTTCTCTTAGAGCTGTGCAGTCTACGCGGTCTGCGTCCACACAACAATTGACTCAGGCTCTTACGAAGGCACAAGATTTGCAAGGGCAACTTGCGGAACAGGAAGCGGCATTTGCAGCAGAAGTTTCTGGTTTGAAGAGGCTGGTAACGATCATGGAGGAGAGGGAGAAACAAGCCAAGGACATCGTGGAAAGTATCGAACGGGAGTGGGCAAGCGTGGGCGACCGTTCCGAGCAACGGGAGGCTGCACTAAGGGCAGAGACTGAGAAAGAACGACGCGCTCGAGAAGAAGTCGAAAGGCGGCTGGAGCAATTGGAAACAGTCATGGAGAGAATGCACCGCGGTGAACTCCCTGTTGCTGGGCGTGACACTCCCGTTCCTGCTACCCCTGGACGTGCGTCCAGCAGTCAGGGTTATGCCGCCGACGCGATGCTGGGTTTAAGCCCGACCGTAGCGATGGTTAACAGAGTGAAAAAAGGTGGCAAAACGTTCACGGAGGTCTATGCGGATTATGTGCACCTTGAAGAGGAGTATGCGAAGAAGTGTGCAGAGTATGATCACATGGATAGGACGCTCTCTGACGTTCTCGCTCAGATAGAGGAACGAGTAAGGGATTATATCCGTCTCATGTTACACTCGCTTACCATGGTCTCAGGCTCCCGCCCTGACACAACAACGCGAGGATTACGAGCGTCTCAGGGAAGATTCCACACAGCTCGCCAACCAACTCTCGGCCGCTCTTACCGAACGCGATGCCAATGCCGTGTCATTGCAAGAAGTATCGCAGAAGCTTAAGAAGTCTGACCGAGAGACGGATCTTCTCCAACATCAACTGACAGACCTCGGCCGACAAGTCCAGACGCTTCTAAAGGAACTTGGGCGACGAACTGATTCTTCAATTCCATCGGACGAGGAAATTGATGAGATGTCGCCTTTACCTGGAAATAACATCAACGCTGTCATCACGAACAACCTTGTTCTTTTCCGTTCGATCCCATCCCTTCAAGAACAGAACCAAAAGTTACTCAGGATCGTTCGTGAACTTGGCACAAAGATGGAGTCAGAGGAACGCGAATACCGCGAAGCACTCGAGAAGGAACAAAGCGAGGCCGTTCGCGAAGCTCACGAAGCTATCCAGGATCTTGCGGTTCAGCTCGAGAGGCAGAAGAAGAGCAGTGAAGTCACCATTCAAGCGTACATGAAGGAACGAGATGCACTCAAGGCGATGCTCGCTCGTGCTGAACGCTCGTCGTTGCGTGGCGGCGTCAATGGCGATGTCAATGGTGCCGCTTCCGCTGCTTCGAGTGGTTTGGCTGTCGAGTTGCAAGATATCCAAGCACAGTTCGAATCCTACAGAGTTGAAATGGGTATGGATGCAGAGAAGTTGCGTGAAGATCTGGTTCAAACACAGAGGCAACTCGGTCAGGCAAATGCAGCGTTTGCAAAGGCCAATGCAAAGACGGAGTTCCTTGATGGCGAGTCACATTCAGGATAAAATGCATGATTATTGACTGACTCTGGGCTAGAGCGTCTACGCATGACCCAGGAACAACTGAGTATGCAAAGCCGAGATTTGGATAGCCTGACGTTACGCAATCAACAGTTGTACGATCAACAGTTGCGCTTTGACATTGATCGGGAACGGGTCATGGATGAACTATCCGTGGCGAAGAACGATCTAGAACATCTTCGTGGCGAGGCAGCCAACCTGCGAGCGGAAAAGAAGCTGTGGGAGGCAAGTGTTAATCAATAGGGTCTGGTCTGAAAAGCTGACAGCTTCCATCAGAGTGTACAATCCCGACTGATTGAAGAAAACAAGAACCTCGCTGTGGAACGTTCCCAACTCTCGGATCTGATGGTCAACGTCCAGAGGATGCACAATGATCTCGAGCGCTCAGGAGAGAATGATCGCAGACGCCTTGAGACACAGATGCAGATGATGGAGAACCAGACGTAATTATCACGCGCCTCTCAAAGATTCCCATTATTTATTTCGCATATAGGCAAGATCTGAAATTGCAGCTGAGCCAAGAACGCGAAGCCATCAGACATATCACGCTCCAGAGAGATATCGACTTGAAAGATCTCCAGTCGCGCTTGGACAGGACGGTATGTCACGGCACGCGTTGTAGACTCTAGGCCGTACTTATCTAGTGTCGTCAGGTCGAGCAGCTTTCGCAGGCACGGGAGTCCCTTGTTGGAGCCGAAACTAGCAAGACGCATCTCCAAGAACGGGTGGATGAGCTATCACGCCAACTTCAAGGTAATACAGAGAAACTTGCCGTTTATGAACGAAGGACGGATAGCACCGGTGCCGTTGCCTCTGCGCCAGATCCAGACCTGCCCCGTGAACAACAGCTCGAGCAAGAAGTTGCCGACCTACGGTGTGTATCAAGCCATCACACGCACGATATGTCCTTATTATATCTCATTTAGCGCACAACTCAAGGTCACCCAAGTTGATCTTGCGGCTGCTCGCAATCACATGCAGCAGTTCCAAGAGATTAGCCAGGCCAACGAGGCTGCGCTTACTGCTCTCAACACTACTCACGACGAATACAAGGCGGACGCTGAAGCTCAGCTTGCCAAACACAAGGTATGCATGTTCTACCGCCGAGTGTGTCGCAGTCATCCCAAAGCATCCTCTAGCTCGAATACAAGTCGCTTGAGGGGAAGCTTCACTCCGTTCAGCAGGACCTTCAACAGTGGACCAACAAATTCAACGACCTCCAGAAGACGTTGGACGCTGAGCGGTCTGCATGGGCGAATGACAAGAAGACCCTCGAAGGTACGATCGTGGACATAAGCACTTCAGAGAGACACTCTGAGAGCGATCGCAACGCTCATCAACAAGAGGTTCGCGCGTTGGAAGAGCGTGCAACGGTATGCATTTGTTCTAGGTAAAATTGCTTCTGTGCTTACAGTACTCCACAGGCTGCAGAAGAGAGGTACTCACGAGAAGTGGTTGCACATGCAGACTCATTCAAGGCTATCTCGAACCTCAAAGAACAGCTCAGTGGTGCGCAGGCTGCGTCGCGCCAGAACTTGGCAGAGGCTGCTAATGCCCAGGCCAAACTTGAGGCGTCAGAAGGAAGCTGGAGGCATCAAAAGGAGGCTTTGGACAAGGAAGTGACGGATCTCAATGCTCGGTGAGGAATTGTCGTGACACGCGCGTTTTCAGCTCGTTTATCTCTTGTCGCAGCTGCAAGGACCTGGCCGCGCAGAATGCCCTCCTGTACCAGCATCTTGACAGCGTCAGTTCCCAAGCCGCACGTATTCGTCAGGTCGCAGATTCTACTTCGGAGAGCGCCAACGGAGATGCTGAGGTGGATGGCAACACAGACACGAAGTTGTCCGATTTGCGTTCTGTGGTGGCGTACCTCAGAAAAGAAAAGGAAATCGTCGATCTTCAGCTCGAGCTTAGCAAGCAAGAAAACATTCGCCTCAAATCCCAGCTTGATCACCTGAGTCAAAGCTTGGAGGAAGTCCGCAAGACACTTTCGGAGGTGAGTGATGACTTGAGTTGACGCGTCCGTCTCGCTGAGTTTTGTTCCGTAGGAACGTGAGCGAGCTGTCAAGGTAGCCACGTCGGATGCACAGCACACCGAGATGCTGGAGCGAATCAACCAACTCAACATCCTTCGTGAAAGTAACGTCACACTACGTGCCGACTGCGAAATGTACTCCAAACGGTCGCGCGAACTGGACGCCAAGCTCAAAGCGCTTTCTACTGAGCTCGAACCCGCCAAAGAACAAGCTCGTGTTGCGCGCGCCGAAATTCAGGCCCGGAATGCCCAAATCACGCTTCTCGAGAGTGAGAGCAAGCGCTGGCAAGAACGTAACGCGCAGTTGCTAAGCAAGGTCAGAGTTCCCCGTCAGCTTGGTGTCTTGTTTACTAAACCCCTCCACAGTACGATCGTATCGACCCCGCTGACCTCCAAACCCTGAAAGAAGAGGTGGAAACCTTGAAAACCCAAAAAGCTGACTTGGAGAAACGTATTGCTGAGCACGACAAGCAAACTTCGGAGAGTACTTCAAAGGTACGAATTGCGATTCTATCCTCTTGTGAACACTTTGGAACTTTTTTTGTTGCACGCTAGATGGCAGTCTATGACGACAACATGCGCAAGCTTAGGAACATGACCAACAATCTCAAACAACAGCTTGGCGCCTCGAATAGCGAAAAGTCGACCCTCAATCGGACACTCGCTGATTTGCAAGCAGAGTTGAAGAGCGTGGTCGCGGAAAGGGACTCGCTTCGTACCAATACCGGGAATGGCGCGGAGGCGTCCAAGGAACTCACGAGTCAACTGGAGTCATTGCGTCAAGAAAAGGCTACTTTGGAGAAGGCGCTGGCTGATGAGAAAGCTTCCAAGAATGCTGCTCAGGCTGCTCCTTCACCTGATCAGTCGGCTCTCGTTGTACGTTTTTATACTCGTATTTCGATTGGTGCGTTTTAACACGTCAACAGGAGAGTTTGCGCTCCGAGAGAGACAAGCTGCTTGCCGAGAAGGGGAACTGGACCCACGCCTCTACTGGGGATTCGTCTGATGCTATCAAAGCACAGTTGGAAACAGAAAAAGCAGAGCTCTTAAAAGCCCGTGATGAAGCCCTTGAGCGTTTGAAGGTATGCAAACACGCCGTTATATCGCCTCGAGTTGCTCAGTTGATTCATCCAGGCTGCTGAAGAACGAGCGAACAAGGCATCTGACGAAGCTAGAAACTTGAAGCAATCGAACGTGAGAAGCCTCACAAACTCGTCCATTCGTTGGCAGAATTCTGACAAATCCTATAGGAGAAGTTCCAGATGAGAGTTTCTGACATGCAAAGGTCGAGAGAATCGGCGATTGCTTCAGCCGTCGAGAAAGCCAAGAGCGAGGTCAATACCACTCCAGCTGCTGCTCAGAGTATGGAAGAAGTAACGAAGAAGCATGCTCAAGAAATCGAAACTCTCCGCACGGTGCACGAGGCAGCTCTAAAATCTGCTGTTGAGGCCGCCAAACTGGAAACCACCAATATCTCGTCTGATGAGGCAACCAAGGCTGCCATCATTGCCGCTCACGAAAAGGAAATGCAAGCCAAACACGCCGAGGAAATTTCTGCTGCGGTCGAACGAGGGAGAATGGAGCAAGGTGCCAAGAGTAAACTCAAGGACGCGCAGCTCGTTCGTTCGCAGAACAAACTGAAAGAATTGGAGGCTCAGGTCATGGAATGGCGCAAGGCCGGACTGATACCTGACCCAACCACTGCCACGCCTGCCACTGCACCTGCTAGCTCCGCGACGGCTCCCCCCACCACTCCTACCGCACCCGTTGCTTCTACGTCGAAAGCTCCTCCCGCTTCTGCAGCCCCAGCGGCGCCCGCACCGACTACTACTACTTCAACGACAGCCCCTTCTGCCGCCCCCGCCGCACATCCTCCTTCCGCAGCCGCTGGTCCAATGCGCAGAGCGCTCGGTGGTGCCGTCCCCTTGAGCACAACTGACGGTGCAGGACGAGGACGAGGCGCACAACGTGGCCGCGGACGTGGTGGACTGAGCATACGTGGCGCTGCACCTAGTCAAGGCGGCGCTGGTCCCTCTCCCACTGCAGCCGCCCCCGTCGGCGTCCAAATCATGGGTGCGGCGAACAAGCGCGGGCGGGACGAAACCCAGCCGGACGATTCGTTGGCGAAACGGTTGAAACCTACTAATGAGGGAGGCTCGTCCGCTAGTGGTGGCGCTGCACCGACGACCACCGCTGCAGGAGGCAGTAAGCCGCCGGTAGCGATTCGACGACCGCCGCCAGCGCCATAACATCGTTTTTGTAGCGATTCGTTGTCTTCGTCTTATTTCTTACTATACTTTACGCCTCATCGATTCGATTGCAATCATGTATCATTATCCATGTGTCTGACGTTACCGTAAAACTTGTCCTTTGATGAAACTTCACGCTCCATTTTGAACTTTGTTACACGCCGGTTGGGAGACGAGCGTTGTCAGAGTGGACAATCCAAAAATTCATTTCAAGCTCCAATAAGCCTACGCACACATAAGGTCGGTGGCCTGCGGGCCTAGCCTATCAGCACACCAGAAGTACTGAGACTAGATATCCAATCAATGGTGTACGACGGACATGAGTAATTAATAAGATTTAACGCGTTAAGAAGCATAGAGTGAATGCAAAAATCCTTCCGCAGACTAGGCGGAAAGTAGACAAAAGAGACGTAGAGACAGCGTTGCGAGGTCGTCACAAAGGAGGCAGCGTAAAACTGGACAACATAACCAAGTGCGTAGCGAGAGCTCGTGGCGAGTGGCATCAGCTGGTAGGACGAGGTGCGAGAAAGAGGGGGCAAAAAGAAATAGTGCTGTGCGATGATGTGATTGAGAAGAGTAATAGATAATAGCAGTTGAACGCATGAATATGTGGAATGATGAATGGGCGGGTATGGGAATGGGTTGTGAGAAGGAATTGTAAACAATATGAGGACAGGCTAAAAGACGAGAGGAAATGTGAATATGTGAACCAAGACTCGAGGAAAGCATAGAAAAGCATAATTCGAGCAGTCAATTAACGAAGACGAGACATTATGTGGAGGATGTGGCAGAGAAAGGGATAGATACAGTGAATGAACCGGCGCACAAGGTTCACACGACGATAGTCCGCGACAGTCTTCTCGAGACCGTCTTTCCAGGGACCATGGCCTTGATCGCGCGGCGGACAAAAGTAGATTTACTCTCGTCCTTGCATGCGCGGGAAGAACCTGTGTTCGTGCCTTGACCAGCAGTAATAAACCCAAATTCATCGATGGATGTTGATCGTCTCCAGGCATCTTCGCTGGAGATTGGTGGAGGCAACACACGCTTCCCCGATCCAAACACACCGAATCCGCGGGTGGGGCCAGCCTTGGCATGTTCTGCAGTGCTTGGAGCGATATGCGTAGGTTTGAGGATGTCTGATTGATAGCCTTTTCCGACACGTTTGACACCGGACGTAGCCATCAGGAATCGGTCATAGACGCCCTCCAGGCATCGTCTGTCGGGAGAGTCGAGAAAAATTTGCTCGCCCGACTTACGTGCTGGGTAGGGTTCGACGTGGTACGGAGACGAATTCAGGTCATCAATTTGATGAGAGCGACCACTAGCGGTTGCGGGTGTAGTCATAGAATCCTCTTTGAACCTTGGCGAGACGGGAGGTGCAACGAAGAGGCTTCTGTCAAGAACCGCTGACAGTCTTGGTGGGGGAGAGGACATCGGAGCTATAATGGATCTATCAATACCCAATGCTTGGTTAACTTGGACGGAACTACTTGCCCCTGTTGAGCTCCAACTCCAATTTCGTCACATCTTGAATATGCCTATCCAAATTACTTTGAGACTTGGATTTCTCCCTCCGTTTCGATGGACTGCCGTCGAAAAGGCCATCTGTTGCCAAAGTACCCGTATGCGCGGGCGATCTGGCGGAGATCGTCGCACGTCTTCGGCGTGGAGTTTGCATCAGCACGCTGATCGAAGGGAGTACAGGAACCGACGACTCTGGAGCGTGGATGTATGAGAAAGATGTACTTGGATCTTCCCTGCGAAACGGTGCTGGAGAAAGTGGTACATCCGGATCCGTGGGCTCGGCAAAGATTTCGTTGGCTGCAAGGAGACGTCTTGGGAGACGAGGGGAGCGACTCATGTTGAGAATGTTGTTATTGTAAGTTGTGGGTGACGGGGTGTTGAAGGCACCATGATATTGTGAGGAGGAACGGGAGATGTGCGCAAGCGGAAGCGGAGCAGGAGGTGTGACACTCGTAGAGGCAAAGTTCTCGCGAGTTTCTTGGACTACTTCTGTTTGCAACGGATTAACCCATCCCTTTCTCCAAACAGACGCATTTAGACTTACTCTCCACACTTTGAATCCACAAGTTCATACGATCAAGCGCGACCTCGTGTTCAGGCCGAATATTCTCCCAACTAAATCTTCCTTCTTCACCAGACCGTCTCTGCTCAAACTCGATAGGTTCAGGAGAAGCGCACCACACCGGTGTGGAGCGACCCGCGAGCTGTGCCAGAGTAGATGACTTGCAGAAGCGCATACCCTTGTCTGAGAGTCATGATATATAACCAAGTAAAAGTAGAAAGTAAATAAAAACACTTACCAATGGAGGCCTTGACGCTATGTTTCAGCGAGCTTAATCCCGACTCGATGTTCCTATGCACTTCCACGGGCAATCCCATATCAGTTATAGAATCATGCTTTCCTTGACTCTTGTCAGACGGTCGCTTCCCCGTGCTTCGACTAATCCCAAGCGCAGTGATGGAGCCGTTTCGTGAGGTCAGTATCTGAGCCGAAGCGCGTACACCAATCTTGGCGACCTCGATCTGGCTCCTTTCCAAGTTTGACGATGAGGAAGATGTCGTTGTCACCGTTTCCGCAGAGGTAGGTCTTCTACCATCAACATAGACGTCCCCTCCTTTCTGTGTCTGAACTTCCACAGGAATTTCGAGCTTAACTTGAGCAGAGGCGACTTCGGCAACAACCTCCGCTTCTACCGCAGAGTCATCATCGTCAGAAGAATCTGAGTCAGTGCTTGTTTGAGAGAGGATCGTGGAGCCATGATCACCATGACCGTCAGCACTCGAATCAGCCAACCTATCCATCGCCCTCAATCGCTCGCGTTCCTTTTCCCAATCCATCATCCGGTCTCTAACACTTCCCTTCGTGACCGTCGTCGCACCGGACAGGTTGGCCGCCAACGAGATAGACGGGGTAGAGGTGTCTTGCTCCTTCACGGGTGTCTTAGGACTAAGAGGAGTAACACTGGGAAGTCCGTTAGATGCACGCGTGTCCTTGCGGGATGCGTGAACCGGAGAGAGGACACCTTCATTCTCTTTGTTGTCTTTCTGTGCGGTTGTCCGACTCCTCGTTCTCTCCTTACCTCCATCCTTTTTCTCCCGAGTATACTTCACTGGACGCCCAACACCATGCGCACCAAGATCAACATTCCGAGCAAACCCTGTGAGATCTGCCAGTACACCGGCGCGCCCACGGGTTCGAGACGGCTTTCCCGAAAGTTGTTTCGAGGCTGAAATTTGCCGAGAGGTGTGAGTTGTACGGAAAGGAGTCTGACTGGAGACAATGGATGGTGTTTGGGGAATGTTGCGCGGAGTGAGTGGATGAGGGGGGGGGCGCGTACGCGTGTGGTCGGCTTGGGGGGTCTGTAGATGCACGAGATGAGAAAGTACGTGTTTCTTCTCTGTAGTTCCTACTCGTTCCAAAGGAACAGTTGACTTCTTCATGACACCGGACGAAGTGGCACGCGGAGAGGGCTGCCGCGGCCCAAGGGGACGTCTCATCGATGAATTCGAGCTGCGCGATATCAACGTTCGCATCTGATGTCTGTGGGGGCTTTCCTGTTCGTTACGAACAGCAACATCTTTCTGGTTGTCAAATTCTGTTTCGGCACCGATTTGGCGCTCAGGCTTAACGATGGGGGAAGCCTGGACGGTGGACAGTTTCCTTACGCGTGCCGCAGTAGAGATGCCAGGGGGCGTGCGTAATTTAGGTTGGGACATTGATCGTGAGTGGGTCCTGGTTCGCGAGACAGAGATAGGAGATGCTTGATCCATGAGAATGTGGTGGTTCGACACCGTTAGTACTTCTGAAGGTGTACCGGGTGACTGGGATTGCGACGCTGACGATGTTGCTAAAGTAGTCCTTGGTATAGATTCCGCCCTGGACGCCGGCCGTGAACTAGAGCCCATTCTCGATGCAGACTGTGACGCAGATTCCGGTTTTGATGTCGATTGCGACGCAGAAGATTTCGGCGTAGACCCTGAAGTTGACCAAGGGAGAGAGATATCAAGAAGACGCGACGGTGATGGCTCTTTCTCTTTATCCTTGAAGGAATCCCTGAGAGAATCGAAGAATGGAGTTCGCATGTGCACGCTGGAGGGGACCGCGGCCGAAGCCGATTTCCCTGCGTAATGTGTTTGAACAGCAGACATGAGAGGTACTAGGGTTAACCTACTGTGCCCGTGGACAGGAGTTTCAGGGATCACGTCCCAGTAAACATCTCTCATTACCTCCACAGCTGTACACCGCAAGTCAGCATTGGGGACAATCATACGTTTCAGAAAACGTTCGACAGGCTGGGAAATGGTATGTTTGCCAACCCATTTCCCCCGCATCTAGCAGATCACGCCGTTACACAGGTGAGACCTCAGAATAGGCAAGTTCACTTACAGTCCGATTCCAGTATTTCTCCAAGTCTTCTTTCTTTTCAAAGACCTCTCCTTCCTCGTATTCAAAAGGAGTGCGCCCAGCAAGAATTTCGAAGAAGGTTACCCCAAGAGACCAAATGTCGGATTTTCTGGTGTCATGAGGGAGTCCCCGAGCACGTTCGGGGGAGAGATACTGCAGGAACGTTTGAATTAGATAGGACTGATGAATGGTGACATACCTCGGGTGTACCGTACGTCAAGTTGCTATGAAAAGCTTTGGGAGAACTGAGATCGTACTTTTCGGCGAATCCGAAGTCAACAAGAACAGGGATATTGTCACGAGAGAGAAGGATATTGGCCGGCCTAGGAGGAAGAGTGTTGGATATTACATTGATCTGTGCAGGGATCGCGACCAGAATGAATGTGCACGTACTTGATATCGTTGTGTACAACACCCCTCGAGTGTAGGAAATGAACTCCAGAAAGGAGTGATTTGAACCACTCCTTTGCGCGCGGTTCTGATACCTCTACAGGAATGAGGGTGGGGAGGTGTGCCCTAGCAACGTGGGTGAGCTAAACGAACAAGGGCAAGGGCAGAGACCAACATTGTTATGAGCGCATAGGAGGGAGTAATGATGAACGAATGAAAGGGGACGATGGATGGATGTGGGTCGTTCTTGAATGATCTAACGATCTTCATTTCATTCCATCTAACATGCCCCGTACAGTTCAGTCGAGGGAAACGAAGATCAACGACATCAACGCACAATGAGCGTACTCTGGCAGCTGTGGTGGAGGTTTTGGAGCGGTGCACGAGTTTCACTGCGACCTCCATATGCTTTACTTTGCCAGAGGAAGACTTTGGGCGGCAGAGCCATACACTACCCCAGTTTCCAAACCCGATCTGAGACAAAGAAGGTGAGTAGAAGAGAAGAAAGGATAGAAAGGCCTACTTCTTTGACAAACTGAAGACGTTCTGCAAGGAGGTGGTCAGAGAGCGAGAAGACGTCCGATACTTCAGAGGGGGAATCCATGATGGTCGTCGCTAGAAAGATCGAGTACAAGTACAGAGCTCGGAAGATATAAGTAGGGGATTAAAGGGCAAGAGCGCACCAAGACGCGACTCGGCGTTGCTCTCGGAGAACCAGTTCAAGTCACATATCGCCTCATCACTCGAACAAGGAACAAACATTCAACAACAACGCGTACAGACCGTGCGAAAAAAACGCGTACCTTGTCACATCTGTCACATCACACGAGGATACCACGTGGGGGCTCAAGAATCCCAGGAGCTTTCACGTGACTGACGGAATTCATGTGATAATAGAGGCACCTACCGAAAACTCGGTGACAATGTGTTCTTGGGTCGGAGTTCAATATATAAACCCGAGGTGTCCAATTCCCCGCGTCACTGAGTCCACGCATATGATACCACTTTCGCAAGCTCTCCAGGTCTCCTTTGACTCCAAGACTGATGACGGGACCTCCTGCTACCATTGTGAGCTTGACCCCGGCTGGACTGTCAGGGCGTAAGTTCAAGTTAACCATCGAAGCTCAAGTAAACTTATTCCAATGTGATATTTCAGTATCCCTCAAGGAGGTAGGGATTTTGATCTTATAACCCTGTCGAACAAGTATCATTGTAACGCTACAGGCTACTCCTTGGGCGTCATCGTTGAGGCTTGTATTCGTTACCAGTCTGGCTCCCCTCACGTAGATCCTATCTACGTCAACGCACACTTCCTTCGCGCTACCAACATTGGGGCCGGCCAAGTGCGGGTGAAGCTGCTTAAATTTGGCAGGATGTTCACCAATGTTCTTGCGGAACTCGTGCAACAGGTCGGTGGTGCCTCACTGGCCCTGTGTTGCCTCCTTTGTTGGTCTTAATTAATGTGTCTCGGACCGCAAGGGAACCACAAGAACGACTGCTCATCTTGTCTTCGGTGACCTGTCCCCATCGCAGCCCGGGAAAGACCGAAAAGTTTTGGCCCCACCATCTCCTTACGCGCGCCGTGTGCCGTTGTATTCGCACCCGAGTACAGTGTCTTACGATGCAGTCAAACCATTTTGGGCAAGAAAGATGGAGCTTCAGATGTCTGTCGATCCCGTCTTGTTGAGTCATAATGATCCAGACAGTGTAACAAGAACGACGGCCGATTCGGTTGGAGGAGGGGGCGTCGAGTGGGGTGCCTGGTGCGAGCTGACTCACAAGGATGACAAGCTCACAGCGTCATCCATACCATTCTTTTGTGATGCATCCACCACTTTACCATCTTTGCTTCCGGAAAGTGAGCCGGGGAGCAGGATGGGAAAGGATAGGTCAGCGTTCTCTTATCTAGATGCGACATTGACTGGAATACTCCTCATAGTTGGTTTCCTACCATTGCTATGACGATAGAGTTCAAGGCTAGATTGCCAACATCCAACAACTATTCAGCCCGCTCGGTTGGTCTGTACAGTGATTCATGGTCCCAGACAGACCCAGAAGGACGCCACAACGCGAGGGTAGAAGTTTGGACAACACCTTGCGAAATTGGTCAGGGAGAAGTTGTTGCAGGATGGAGGGATCAGCAATATTGCATCGCTGTAGCTGACCAGATGGCGCTGATGCTTTCCCGAAGGCGCAAGGATTCTACAAAACTTTGAGCTGGTAGTCCGACGCTTGTAAGCCCAGTCGGTATACAAGTTACAAATACGATCGTATATCTTCACCTTCGTGGGGACGTAGAACGTCTTGCACACGTACCAACTGAAGTATAGGCCAGCCTTCCGATGTGTCAATTCGTGCGTACATATGTGCAATATAATGTACTTTTTTGTTCCGATGTTCCTAAGTTAGACCATTGCCTGTCGGTCCTTCCCTCCGTTTGCCACGGCCTGTTCGCATTTCATCTCTCCACATTCAGACAATGATGCATCGATCACTCGGTCCAGTGACTCTTGGCGGATCGAACTTTACCATGGGAATGTCCTTGTTGAAGAGCACCGGCCAGTGAGTCCTTCGATTGCTGCCACTGAGCCCTGTCATGTCAGAAGTATCAGAATATAGAATATATTAATAAGTACTACTTGGGCTACTAGGCTATGTAGTACTAATTCCCACTTCCGACACAGAATTCATGGTGCTGCTTCTCTGTCACCGGCAGCTTGCATCATGCTCGTTTCCGAACTGTGGGCTGGGCGTTCCGCAGACACCGTGGTAATGCTTGCCTGCTGGTCACCTTGAAACGCTTTCATTCGGACACTTGTTTGCCACAATGTCTACTCGCTCTGATCAAACCTACTTTGTTTGGTCCCTCTCAGTGAACTGAACAACCCTGATATGTGGTTGACTTGCAACTGGCAGCAAAGTTTGAGTACGGTTGCTTTGGGACGGAGGGGGCATCCTGTCCATGAAGTACGTTATTTCGGTTCCCCTGTTGGAAACACCTCTAGATCTTCCTAATTCGAGGTTGCTTCCAAGCCATCTGTCAAGTCCATGGGTTAACATACGGTGACATTAATCCCCGTCAGGCGCCTTGCCTCTGACCCTATAACAGTTTCGTGCCTTCAGCCAAGTGATCTCACCCTCCTTGATCTCTTCGTCCCATCACTCGGCTCGCTCCTTCCGCACACAGGTCATGTCCAGAATTGTCATTAACTCTCTTCCCTTTGCGACCCGTCTGCGATCAACAACTGGTGCAAAGAAACTTCTTGAGCATGACCGCCACCGTGCAAACAAGTTCCTTGCTGGGTTGTCGCACCACCGGCCTATTGACATGGCTCTCAGACAACGGAGTGCCACTCGCGCCACTGAGGGCGACAGCATCGATGTGACGGATGCAGGTGAGCTCGCCAGACTGGCTCCGAAGTGTATTGAGCATCGGCATAGGTGTGACATATACTGCATCCGTTGGTGTTGGGAGTCCCCAAACTAAATACAATCTTCTCATCGACACCGGTGTGTTTTGTACAAGGCAGCCTCGGGTAGATATTCTCAACACTGCCTACAGGGAGTTCGAACACTTGGCTTGGCGCGAGTAAGGCTTATCATAAGACGAGCACAAGCAAAGGCACTGGCAACTCTATCGTAAGTTCACTCATGAAATTGAGCTAGCATTAGATTGATATCCTGGGTCACAGAACGTCGGCTACGGATCCGGACAAATGTCTGGAACAGAATGTTGGGATTTCATCCTCTTTACACTGGTCCGACAGAAGCTGACAATTGCGGAGCAGATACTGATGAGGTGACCTTGGGTCCGGGGCTCGTAATTAAGAAACAATCAATTGGCGTTGCTTCATCTGCCCAAGGTTTCAACGACGGCGTGGATGGCATTCTCGGGTGAGTATCATGGCCAGTAAAACTCGGCATGGGGCGTTAACAAGTGAACCACAGGGTCGGCCCAGCCGATCTCACCAAAGGCACTGTTTCGAACACCACGGAAGTGCCAACAGTCACGAACAACCTGTTCAAACAAGGGCTGATTCCGTCGGACTCGCTGGGCATCTTCTATGAACCTTCATCAACTGAAAGTGCCGTGAACGGCGAACTGACCTTTGGAAGAATTGATACGAGCAAGCAAGTTATCTCACAGTCCTTTCCCTTGGACCAAATTTCATCACGGATATTAGAATCACCAGTGATGTCCACTATGTGCCAATTACGTCAACATCTCCCGCATCGAACGTGAGTGCAATCTATTGGGATGCAATAATTGTCCCTCTTACTGTGTGCACGCTGTGTAGTACTGGGGAATCAATCAAACGGTGACTTACGGGAAGGGTACCACCCTTCTAAACACTACTGCCGGTATCGTTGACACAGGCACCACGCTACTGCTCCTCGCCACGGACGCCTTCCGGGCATACCAGAACGCGACAGGAGGGATTCTGGACCAGTGAGATACCTTTATACTATTATAACGCATTAAATAGTTAAATTTGGAACAGTACCACTGGGTTACTTAGGATTACGGACAGCCAGTACAAAAACCTGCAGAGCATATATTTTGGCATTGGTGGCGTACGTTCTCTGCTACCCCCTCCTAGCACAACGGCTGAGATCGCTCCTATAGGTTACATACGAGCTGACGCCCAATGCTCAAATTTGGCCTCGTGCGCTCAACTCCATGATCGGAGGGACGCCGGGCCATATTTATTTGATTACTTCTGATCTTGGATCTCTGAGCGGATCCGGTATTGACTTTATTAGTAAGCCATCCGCACTCTGGCGCTGTGTGTTTGTTGACCTGGGACATGCGCCAGACGGGTTCGGGTGGTTGCAACGCTTCTACTCGGTCTTTGACACGACGAATTCCCGAGTTGGACTCGCTACGACTGCGCACACCCACGCCGAAACCAACTAGGCTTCGTTGAGAAAGACCAATGCACGGTTGGTTAGACTGTGCTTTGTACTTCTAGTATGAGACCCTTAGTACGATTTCGTGTATCAAACATGTAATCGAATAAATCCTGTAGTCATCGGAACCATCAGTGTCAGAGTCCAGTGTGTGAATCTGCAGGTTATGATTTCACTACAATACACAAGGTGGGAGTCAGTGGAGCATCGTCAAGATCATCATTGTCATGATGTCCGACATGGGATGTCAAATTTTGGTGACATGACAACCATTGGCAAAAAAGAACACAGTAGCTGCAATGCTGGCGCCGCCGGTCCGAAAGACTTCAAGCTGACATGCGTTTGAAAGCTCGCCGTTCCGGGGTTCCTGTTGTCAGGTTCAATCGTTCCAACACAATGTCTTGTGCGCCTTCGCGTCCCCTTCCCCTATGCCTCAGTTACATTTTCCCGCTCGTGGATATGGGAGATAAACAGGGAAAAGCTTGTGGGCAACTTACGCAAGGAAACCTCTTGTCGGCTTCTAGACACTTTGAATGAAGCCGGTGGACTCCACCACCCACTACACAACAAGCATCTCGGTTTTCCAGGGCGCTTTCGTTTTAACCTAGATCAGAGATCATAAGAATTCGTTGAATGGAATAAATAACGTCAAGGGTACAAGTAAAGCGATTTATTACTAGCCTTTGAACTCTTTCACGAAGTTAATGAGTGTGATAGTGCTCCGTAAGTAAGTTGAAGCCGACGCAGTTGCGTTCGGTTACCTAATATAATATGCTGCGGGAGCTCGGGCATCGGTGGTCGGCTACTTGGGCACCTGACCTGTCATGCTCACGTGCAGGGGCGTTTTTTCAACTTTTCGCGCTGCAAGTGGCGCGTGCGCGCGACCGTTGGAGTGGATGCCCAAAGCAATGGACAGGTGACACAGAGGATGCAGTGACGGAGGAGACCAGCGAGACAACTGGTCGAGTTGTCGATAACTGGGATTCAACGAGAGACCCTGGAGATTCGACGGGTGACAGATGCGCGTCATCCAGCCGAGCCAACAGAACCACCCGACTGTCCATTGTATACGGAGGAAGGGGAAGGCGACGTAATGGGTGAGGTGGAGGTGCCAGATGAGCTGAGGGTCAGTGCAGACACGACAACGGAGCCGATAGGCAGCATACCTGACTCAGGCCTAGGACACAGTGCAGATGTGTGCCTGACGGACGGAACAGCCATGACGGGATATTGGCACGGGTATACTCCGGGGGTGGAGGTGGACCCGCACCCGTACCCAGCTCAAACCTGCATCCTCATGCATAACTGAGCAATGGTCTGTCCTTGGTGCACGGCAGTGTAGAAGAGCAAGCACGCGCTATGCATACAGACGTTGTCACGTCTGTGTACACACGCGTGCCCGTGTTTGTGCATACACTGGGATTGGATTGGAGATGGTTCAGTCGAGTGGTATATAGAGCCGTTGGGCTGGCAGTGCGACTGTAGGAGCAGTGGCAGTTACGTTGACGAGGGTTGGGCGGTGAACACATCAGTTTGGCTATAAATTAGTTGGACGAGTTGTAAACGCTTCGGTTGGGATGTAAACTCACCAGTTGGACTGAAAACAGGTTTGTTAGGCTGTAAACGAGCCGGTCAGGTTGAAAACGCGTCACATTAAGTTTATTTGAATTCATTCTCATCAATGCGGCAAACTCCGGTGAGATATCTCTGGCTCGTTTCCGGACTAAGGGCCGACGCTCCGTAGACTCCGCCACGGTGGTAATGCTTGCCTGTTGGTGCTGAAACGTCTTCATTCGGGCACTTTGCTTGCCACAATGTCTGCTCGCTCTGATCAAACCTACTTTGTTCAGCCTCTCAGTGAGCCGAACTACCCTAATACGTGGTTGACTTGCAACTGGCAGCAAAGTGTGGTTTTGGGACACAAACCTGAGCTTCCTGTCCAAGGTACGTTATTTCGGTTCCCCTGCTGGGAAGACCTCTAGATTATCACTCCTAATTTGAGATGCTTCCAGGCTATCTGCCAAGTTGCTGGGATGATGTACGGTGGCATTGATCCCTATCAGGCACCTTGCCTCTGGCCCTATAAGAGGATTGTATCCTCAACCAAGTGATCTCACCCTCCTTGACCTCTTCGTTCCATTACTCGACTCGCCCCGTCCGCGCACAAGTCATGTCCAGAATTGTTATTAACTCTCTCCCCTTTGCGACTCGTCTGCGATCAACGACTGGTGCAAAGAAACTTCTTGAGCATGACCGCCAGCGTGCAAGCAAGTTCCTTGCTGGGTTGTCGCACCATCGGCCTATTGACAGGGCCCTCAGACAGCGGAGTGCAACTCGCGCCACTCAGGGTGACAGCATCGACGTCACGGATGCAGGTGAGCCTCCAAGACTGGCTCCGAAGTGTATTGAACATCGGCGATAGGTGTGACATATACTGCATCCGTTGGTGTTGGGAGTCCCCAAACTAAATACAATCTTCTCATCGACACCGGTGTGTTTTGTACAAGACAGCCTCGGGTAGATATTCTCAACACTGTCTACAGGGAGTTCGAACACTTGGCTTGGTGCGAGTAAGGCTTATCACAAGACAAGCACAAGCAAAGGCACCGGCAACTCCATCGTAAGCTCACTCATGAAATTGAGTTAGCATTAGATTGATATCCTGGGTCACAGAACGTCAGCTACGGATCCGGACAAATGTCTGGAACAGAATGTTGGAATTCTATCTTCTTTTCACTGGTCTGACAGAAGCTGACAATGGAGCAGATACTGATGAGGTGACCTTGAGTTCGGGGCTCGTAATTAAGAAACAATCAATTGGCGTTGCTTCATCTGCCCAAGGTTTCAGCGGTGTGGATGGTATTCTCGGGTGAGTATCATGGCCAGTGAAACTCGGCATGGCGCGTTGACAAATGCACCACAGGGTTGGCCCAACCGATCTCACCGAAGGCACTGTTTCGAATACCACAGAAGTGCTAACAGTCACGGACAACCTATTCAAACAAGGGTTGATTCCGACGGACTCGCTGGGCATCTTCTATGAACCTTCATCAACCGAAGATGTCGCGAACGGTGAACTGACCTTTGGAGGAATCGATACGACCAAGCAAGTTATCTCGCAGTCCTTTCTCTCGCACTGAAATTCATCACAAACATTAGAACCACCAGTGATGTCAGCTATGTACCAATTACGTCAACATCTCCCGCATCGAACGTGAGTGTAATTTAAAGTTGGGATGCAATAGTCAACCCTCTTACTATGTGCACGTTGTGTAGTACTGGGGAATCGATCAAACAGTGACTTACGGGCAGGACACTACCCTTCTAAACACTACTGCCGGTATTGTTGACACAGGCACCACGCTACTGCTCCTCGCCACGGACGCCTTCCAGGCGTATCAGAATGCGACAGGAGGGACTGTGGACCAGTGAGATACCTTTATATTATCACAGCACGTCAAATAGTTAAATTTGGAACAGGACCACTGGGCTACTTACGATCACGGATAGCCAGTACGAAAATCTGCAGAGTATATACTTTGATATTGGCGGCGTACGTTTTCTGCTACCCCCTCCTAGCACAACGACCGAGATCGCTCTTATAGGTTACATACGAGCTGACTCCCAATGCTCAAATTTGGCCTCGTGCGCTCAATTCCGTGCTCGGAGGGACGGCGGGCCAGATTTATCTGATTACTTCTGATCTTGGATCTCCGAGCGGATCCGGTCTTGACTTTATCAGTAAGCCATCTGCACTCTGGCGCTGTGTATTTGCTGACCTGGGACATGCGCCAGACGGGTTCGGGTGGTTGCAACGCTTCTACTCGGTCTTTGACACAACGAATTCCCAAGTTGGACTTGCTACCACTGCGTATACCGACGCTGAAACTAACTAGGTTTCGTCGAGAAAGACCAATGCACGGCTGGTTAGACTGTACTTTGTACTTCTAGTATAAGACCCTTAGTACGATTTCGTGTATCAGACATGTAATTGAATATATCCTGTTGACATCGGAACCATCAGTGTCAGTCTGTGTGAACCTACAGGCACTACAGTACACAATGTGGGAGTCAGTGGAGCACCATCAAGATCATAATCGTCATGATGTCCTACATGGGGCTCTGTCAAGTTTTACCGACATGACAACCATTGGAAAGACAGAACACGGTAACTGGCGCCGCCGGTCCAAAAGACTTCAAGCTGGCATGCATTTGAAAGCTCACCGTCCCGGGGTTCCTGTTGTCAGGCTCAATCGCCAACACGATGTCTCGCGCGCCTTCGCATCCTCTCCCCCATGCCCTAGTTACATTTTCCCGCTCAGGTATCGGGGAAAAGTTCGCGGGCAGCATACCAAGGAATCCTCCTTTCAGCTTCCAGATGCTTCGTACGAAGCCAGCGGGCCTCCAACAACTACGCAGCAAGCATGCCGATGCAACATGGCAGGCTTTCGTTTTAGCCGAGATCAGAAATCATAAGAATTCGCTGTTGAGTGGTATAAGCAACCTCAGGGGGACAAATAAAGATCGTTTTGTTTGGCGTCTGTCACGGATAGCGCTCCATGAGTAAGTTAAAGCTGACGTCACTTATTCTTGAATGTACTGGTTGCGTAAGCGGATTTACTTTCATACTTCATCCCATCAGCATGTAAATTTCTCCAATGAAAACTACTTTTAGAGTCGGTTTAATCGGAATTTGAAGCGAACCACGCACCACTGCATCCCTATCATGATGACGACGCCATGGCGGCACTTACATATATCTGCTACTAACTGAGTAGACCGTTTGAACTCCAAGTAACCACTGCCTCCGATGAGCTCGGATTCGGAAGTGAATGCGACTCGGTGATTTGACTAGGCCTACCAGGTTAACAACCAGTGACACAGCGTTTGCTCAGCCTTAGCATGGCCCCTTATATATGAAGTTGATGAGACGGTCACCAATGTGACCTGAAAATGTAAGTCTCACTCTTGTTGACACACAGAAACTGCAGAAGTCAGTCTTGTCATTTCAAATATTGACCAACTGCCATTAATTGGCCAGTATGAAAAATAACCTCAGGGGGACTCCAGCCTGGGATAAAGTCAGGCTCGGTCCAACATAAGTGAGGAACCCACCGTATTGACACTAGTCTTAACGACAGATTTCCAACCCGCTAAGCACACTCGGATGCTCAGAGCTGCCAGCTTGACCCGGATAAGGCTCGAAGCTCAAGTTTTGTTGGCGGGGTTAATCCCTGGCAACCGCAGTATGTTGGGGCCGAAACATGTTTGATTTCCCTTATGTCCACGCTCGCTCGGGGACTCGGGGCTGGCCACATCTGGAAGCCTTAAATTTCAATGGCATGTGTAAGTACCGAACCGAGCATCGTGATAAGTTTGCAATGATAGTCTGTAGCGGTAGTATCTCTTGGCGATTCTACCACACGCCCAGGCCATCATTGATTCGGAAATGAAGGACAGCCGTTCATCAAAACAGGAACTATCTCAGAGGGCCTGACGCCCGGGCCTTGCTAAGCGCCTAGATTTTGGTTGGTGTGAATTGTGATATCTCCAGTCACTTCAACTTGTTACCCGGCGGCCGCAGCACTTCCTTCGGGCACCACCAAACTTGGAAAAATCAGCTTACCTTCCATCATGTACGTAGTTGCTACCATGAGACTCGAGCTCACATTAGCCTAATCCTACAACGGGTTAAAGGAGAATGTGTCATCTAGGAACGTGCTATTAATTTATATCGGCATTGCATCTGGCAAGCTATTACGTGGGGCGCTTACCAAGTTCAATCTTTCTTCGTTCTGCCCCACTCCTGCAGTGTGAAAGGAGGTTCCAATTTTCGCTGCAACATGTCCGTTGCTGCGGTGGAATCCTATCTCCAGATATCAGAAGTGAGTCCATTTCCGCATGGCAAACCCATCTCTGACACTTATCTTGATTTTCAAAGTTTGGTATCGGTAAGAGACCTCAGAAGTCCTTCCGAGCGCTAACTAACAATGTCACAGTGGCCGCTGCTGCATTGCTGGTAGGTCTAATATAACCACATCTCTAAGCATCATGGACCAATTGTGCCCCAGGTTTTCGACTACTGCCTCACATTTGGACAAGAAGTAAGTCGTCATTACTTATAAGTTGAGTTTACAGTAGGCTTGAATTTCGTCCAGGTTGAATGGCTGTATAGTACGAGGTGGACGCTAGCAAGAATCCACTTTACAAGTTCGCGTTATCTGCCTTTCGTGGCAATTGCGATGGCGATTGACAGTATGTCCACGGGGTTTATGGACCAAGCTTGTGGGTCCGAAAATTCGTCTTTTCAGCGTCCCGTGTCCAATCCCCCTCTGCATCGAGTTATGTAAGTCCACCACTTGTATTGCTCGAATGCTGGCCTGAGGTTTACCTGGTCTCTAGTGTGGTCCCTTCGGAACAGCAACTAACGGTTAGCCATCTGCTCGCCTGGACAGACACATTTTGATATTCTCCCAGTGGTATATTACCTGTGCATTGTTCTTGCGGAAGGTGAGAAGATTATCATGATAGAAAATATATTTCAACTTTTTCGGAGCAACAGCCATGCTTATCGTGCGGACATACGCGTTCTGGAAACGCAACAGGAAAATCCTTATCGGAATGTGTACATTTGGAATAGTATGCGTTTCCGCACACGTGTTTCCCTGCTTTGGCTGACTGGGCTCCGAGGTGTGTATTGTAGTTGCCGTTGTTCCTTCAGAGACCATTGCCTCGCAACCTACCAACTGTAGGTATCGTCTTGGCGTATTTATTCATCAATTCTGGCTGAGTACAATTCCAGCCGTTTACAAGACTCTCGATTGCATTGGGATAGAAGGTACAGTAGCCACAGCAATTCAGTACATGTCTCTTGTACTTTATGAAATGGGTAAGCATTCAATGTCTCTGGGTATATGCAAGTATTCTGAGCTGCCGCGCTCTTTCAGGCATGCTGGGTTTGAACTGGGTAGCATTTCGAAGGATGAAACAACACAATTCTCCTGGTCGATTGGTCATGACACTCTATCGTGATAGTATCGTGTACATGACAGCCATCCTTGGTAAACGTTTTCATATCACTTCCCCGTCTATAATTTTGATGATTCGAAAGCTTTCTCTGTAATCAATGCTATTGTTACACTGGCCGCACCTGTAAGTTCGTTGCGCCTGGTCTATCAGACTGCTTTTAATCCACGAAACACAGATTCAATACGCCGATATCCTCAACTCGTTGGTCTCTTCTCGAGAAATAGCAAAACTTGACCTCGCTGACATCGAGTATTTTATAGTCCTCAAATGGTCATGCACAGCATTCTTGCCTCTCGCCTTTTCTTTAATCTCAGGGAGACAACTCGAGAGCAAAGAAATGCGGCGCTTCCAATCACTCTCACGGAATTTCATGCGACGCCTAGTGATTTTAGCAGCTCTCTGGGAAGTTCGGGCTCTAATAGTAGGATGGATCCTGCTAAAACGATTGGCACCACACACGCTAGCAGGGGATCCGGTGCGCCTCAGGGTTGAAACTATGGGCGCCATATATTATGTTGCATTTTTTTTCTTGACCATTCCGATTTTCACGCTGCCAGTCCTTCATGCTTGTCTTGGGTCTTAGACTTTTTTTCTGTTCTGTATTATAAGGTCTTGTACAACTTACTGAGCTGGTTTTCACGCCATACATTTATAATACACCGGAAGCTTGCCAGCGACTGCGGTAAACATCGCTTCGCATCACGCGCTGATTGAACATTGCGTCATCGCCTTCCCCTGCTTGGGAAACACATAAATAGCGATACGTGGCCTGTACTTTCCTGTTCCGAACACATGCGATCATCTCGTTCTGTTGCCAAGTGTTCCCACCGCACAGCGGACCGAAGCGTTCTAGACAGGAGTTAATCATCCACTTGTTGGTAATGAGCTACTAGGGAGTACAGAACCATTAGATGGATTAAGAGGCACCTTCAAGCAAGTGTTCGCAATATTTTTTGTACGAAGACGACAACATGCTGACACACACTACCAATGGAGTTCAGCTTGTTTCCTAAAGGCAGTGCCAATCATCGGGCGAGCACGGAAAGGCTTCACCGCCTTGAAGATGCCACCTGCATCGTCTCATTGTGATCATGGCCATCGTCACGTTGTTTACAATCCTGGTTTCTTCAGCGCTCATGGCATTCAAGGCACCATTCTCGTTTCCGAATTGATCCTACGAGCCTAACAGTGTGCACATAAGAGGCGTCGAGCCCTCCCCCATTTCATTATCTTGTCAATTCCCCACTCACTAAAAAACTATGGGTGACGACACAAAGGGAAAACCCTCGGGTCCGAACGATTTTATAGGCGAGCCCCGTTTTCCCCTGTTATTCCAACTTTGTCTTAAAGGAAACTGGAACGTGTAGTTGATTTCATGATGGGAGGAACTGCTGCAGCCATCTCGAAAACGGTCGCTGCACCCATCGAGCGTGTAAAGCTGATGATGCAGAATCAGGGAGCTATGATCGCGGCTGGCCGTTTGAGTTCTCCCTATCGTGGTGTAACGGATTGCTTTAGAAGAACGTTTGCGGAGGAAGGACTTTTAAGCTGTGCGCTACTATATCCTTCAACTAACGATCCAATATGCTTAGCGTGCTAGTTTGGAGGGGTAATGGTGCTAATATTTTAAGGTACTTTCCTACGCAGGCTTTGAACTTTGCCTTCAAGGACGAATTCAAGAGAAGATTCGGTCATAAAAAGTCGGATGGGTATGGGCTTTGGGTCTTTGGTGAGTATTTGAAGGACGATGGTATTCAGCGATCAGCGCTAACTCCATTATCTTAGGAAATATTGCGAGTGGTGCCGCCGCCGGCGCGTCGTCTGCTGTCTTTGTCTATTCCCTCGATTAGTACGTTTTGATAACCTATCCATCTGTTCTTACATGACTTTGCGATTAGTGCTCGGACGCGGCTGGCTGCTGACGGGAAAAGCGCCGCCAAGGGAGGGCAACGTCAGTTCACCGGAATGCTAGACGTCTATAGACAAACGCTCCGCACGGATGGAATTCTTGGCCTATATAGGGGTTTTGTTCCTAACATCCTCGGTATCGTCGTCTATCGAGGACTGTAGTAAGTAATCTTTTCCTTATCTTTACGCAGAGAGCCATTGAGCTTCTCCGTCTAGCTTTGGAGGCTATGATACCATCAGGGATACATTCCTTGTCGGGAGTCTCCAGGGTAATTTCCTAGCTTCCTTCGCTGTAGGCTGGGCTTGCACCACAGTCAGTCAAGATTTTGTCGATGTCTTTGAGCTATCTTTTCAGCAAGTTTGTAGGGTGCTGCATTTGCGTCTTATCCTATGGACACTATCAGGCGTCGTATGATGATGACGTCGGGAGAAAAGGCAAGTATTGCCTTTTGAGCGGACTGGACATCATCCTACACTATTCTTTCCAGGTTCACTATAAGTCTTTCATTGATGCAACGAGGCAGATCGTCGCGAAAGAGGGCTCGAAGGCATTGTTCAGTATGTGCCAAATCAGTTATTAGCAGCATGCCGAATCTGATCGTTTGCAAAAGATGGAGCCGGTGCGAACATCCTACGTGGAGTTGCTGCAGCTGGTGCTCTGTCTTTGTATGATCAGTGAGTGTTGACATCCAATTCTTATTACCACTGCTTACCGCTCATCCCACAAAGGTTCCAAGGGTTGGCTTGGGGCCATGTCTACAAAGCAGGTTCTGGGTAAATCACTTATGGCGGTGGAAGGAAACCCTTTCGGGCACTATCTACTAATGATAGGCAGGCTTCCACTGTCACGTAACACTACTGTTTACCATGGCTACCTGGTTCTAGACAAATTTGCGCCTTAATGATGATAATATTGATACGAGTGATACCGCTTGTTCACTATCTTGACAGAACTTGAAGCTTCCAGTTTGTGTAGTTACTACCTCCAACCTTCCTAGCTTCAATGGTGATCACACTATCAGTTGGCAGGTGGCCTGAAAGCAGGTAGTCCTGGAGTGCGGTGCAATATGTTATATACTATGTAACTTGAACCGAGCTTTTTCGTGATGCAGTCATTGCGAAAGTAGCGTCGTGATTTGCAAGGTTTCTTTCTGGGAAATTCCGAATCCCGTGACCGGAATCCATGTTTGTTTACGCCTACCACTCGACTGAACCATCACCAGTACAACCCCCCAGCGTTTGCACAAGCACAGGCACGCGTGTATACACAAATGTGACAACGTCTGTGTGTACGCGCGTGCTTGCTGTTCTGCACTGCCATGGACCCAGGACGGACCACTGCTCAACGGTCGTGCGTGTGGATCAGGGATCCTGTCGAATGCGGAGCGCAGGCCGAAGACGATGAGCCCTACTACACCAACCCACGCCGCACTACTCCTCGAGCGACATGCTGACCAGGTACGAGCGTGCTGACCCTCAGTTAATCGTCTCCATTGGCATCCTCTTCCTCGTCTGCGCAGGCTTTCTTGGATGTCACATAGCTGTGGCTGACCTCAGTGTCACCACTGTTCATGTCAGTGCGGCCTGCTAGCAGCCTCCTTGGCTCCAACTTGCAATTTCGCGTCCTCGGCCTCTGACAGCCTCCAGAGTTTGTTGCAGCTGGCAAGGGGTTGCTTCCGTCCCTTCTTTCCGTTCCTTCTTCGATCCATTTCTCAGGACCTCAAATTTTGATTTGGATCACATCTCCCTAACTAGTCTTAATGTTACCCCCTCATTTTTTATACTTGTTGAATCCAATAGACTTTCGTTCCTCTAGTGACCTGTTCAACCCCCCGAGTGACAAGCAAGGTTTGCGCCGCGCCAGTCGGCAATTCCCTGAGTCATAAAGTTTTAGCAGATGCATACGCTTCTAAAGAAGGGGTCGCGTCGCGAGTCGCAACGTTTCTCTCACTGTCACCCATCTCATACCCGTACCAAGCATAGATGGGTATGTATGTGTCGTTCGCCAATGCCGTACCACGCAGACATTCCGCAGCCTGGGGTGTTCAAGAGAAAGCTCGATTGTACATTTTCAGATGAAGAGTGGGACGTCGATTCAGTGGGTGACGATCACGGTACGTCGCTGTTACTACCGTTTATCTCAGGCCGAACCAAGCTTGCTGGTAGACTCTCAAACGTTCGATACTCCTCGGTGTATCAGGGATGAAGTCAATTTGGAGCTCGCCATCCGTGAACGACTTGCGACCACCATTGAAGGTCGTATCGAATGGGCCCTCCGAATGTTAGATGCACTTTCGGATGTCAACGAGTCACAAGATCGACCCCTTGACGGGGACGATTTCGAAGACGCAGCACTGGATGCCCTCGAGGCACTGGAAGGACCTTCATCATTTATGTTCGACACCGCATTTCCTGAAGAGCGAAGTCCATCTCCCTCAACTTCTCCTATAGTGCCGAATCAACCAGCATTTCAGCGTGTGCCAAAAACACGTTCTGCCCGGACCCCTAAACCTTCTCAACAGAAGAAACATCTATACATAAAGTTATCTCCCACCTCGTCCGATGACCAGCTCGCAATTCTTGCCTGTTCGACATGTGGCAGAACTCAGTTCACCACTCTACAAGGACTCCTCAATCATGCACGGTTAGCCCATGGCGTCGAATGGGCAAGTCATGATGCATGCATTACTGCCTGTGTCGTCTTTATTTCCGCGGACGCTCATAATTGGGAAACATGCGAGAGAGACGGCGTAGAAGTACCTTGGAGTGGCAACGTTGTTGGGTTACGTCGCCTATTCGAACGAGCAGTAGGCGTCGACGGCATCCTACCCACACCTCCGTTGGCACATATCTCGTCGGATCCTTCGTTGAAAAGCTCAACGACAACACCAAGTACACTATTGTCGCGAACGCTTGGTCTTCACGCAGACTCTCCAGCTCTTGCGCAATTCCTCGGCCGTGCTCCCAAACGTCGTTGCGTTCATGTCTATGATGAACTACAGGACGTCAATATTATGTCTATTAACGATACCAGTTCGCGGGTAGATGGACCTACCTTTGAAAAACGAGCACTGCCTAAGAAAGGTTTTTATATGCGCTATCCGCATAGAAACACCGCACGAAAAGACCATGATCTGGTAGTTAGTGTCGACCCGCGAGCCGAGATCACAAATGCAGACAACACTACAACTCCTGTAATCATTCCAGCTGGCACAACTGCATCGCGCTTTCACATCACTGCGCGCATCCGTCTGGAGGATCGCAGTCTATGTTTGAAAGAAGGCAAGTCCACCATATGCCAATCATTACGCAATGCTCATACACGCAGATCGACGTTCTCAGTTTCGCACCACTGATCTGTATCGCTGGATGCTAGGAGTTACAGCCCCCTCTTATGTATGCTCCTTTAATTCACTGGTGTGTGAATGTTAAACTTATTGAGCAGTCACTGCCGTTATCGTCTTTCCTGACCTGCGTCACGGTGATACCACCAAGGACGGTTTCACCCGTGTTTCTCACTGTCCAGCAACAACCTTTTGCCGTTGTCAGTACTGCAAATGAACCGTTTATGGCGAAGGTTATTTTGGAATGGGTTGGCGGCGGGAAAATGGAAGTCGAGCATTGGGTTGAAGTATGTGAGATACATCACAGATCACTATCCTGACCTGAACCTTCAACTCACCGGCCTTATCTAGCTTGACCAGTCCAAGTCTTATACTTCCGTTTTCGGTTCAGAGCAGTTACTCGACGTTGAGCTCGATCGCAATACGCCCCTGGTTCCCGTTCCCAAAGGGAGTCCTCCTCCGCTGCCACCCCTTGATCAGCGGCCTGCACTCGACTCTCCTTCATATAATGCACCCCAGACCAATCCGGAGCATGGAGACATCACAGCCATCAAGGAAGAATGTGATTGTTATCTTGTTCCTCACTTCACGTATGAAACTTATGTTATATCATAGATTACGAACACGTCCTGCGAAGTCTTCTTCCGAGAATGCCGATGACGGCGAAAGGTGTGTTTCCTCCTGCTTGATGCCACCCCCTGTGCTGATTGAAACGCTCAGACGTCAAGCCAAGAGTGACTACCCAAGTCCCGTACATGTTGGTCGCTAGTCCCGCACAGTTACTTGCTCTCATGCCTGGGAGGCGAAAAGCTATTGAGGTGTGTGGTCGCATTTACTACTACGAATCACTCGCGTTGAAATCGTGTCGGAAGTGGGCTCGCGCTCGTGGACTTCATGCGCTCTACGTTGACCATATGGCATCAGTTTCATCATCTCGGCAAACAACCTTGACAGTTGGTGACGTGTACATGTTCCTAGAGGATAACTCGTACTTTCCTCGTCCGTCAAATCCTACATTAGGGTCGCTCGCTGAACCAAAGAAAAAAGGGAGAGAGAAAGACGGGACGCCAATTTTGGGCGAGGAATCCTGCCCGACTTGTGGAATCAAAAAACGCTTGCACCCTGGATACGACGTCAAGAACGAAGAGGCTGTTGTTCAGTGGACATGTACTGTTGTTCCGGCTCCGGAGCAACGATATGGGACAAGGTTCCCTTTCGCTAACTTGGCCAAATTTCTGACATTGCCGGATGGACTCGAACAAACATTACAGGGTCCTCTATTACCATCATCACCAAGTTCCGTTCGGAGCCAAACATCGAAGATCATTTTAGCACCTTGCCTGCATGCTCCACATGACATAGTGACGCTCAGTCCGCCACAGCTCATTTTAGCTGTTCACAAAATCATGTCCAAGCTGCGCCTTCCTGCATTCCCTGATATTCCGGCCTATGGAGAAAATCCCGCATATCTTCCCAGTCAGGAACACGCGGAAGGACACCTTGCCCCGGCCGCTTTATTGTCGCTTACCCTAAAACCCTTTATTTCCACATTGCTCCGGTCGGCTGTTGAAATCACAAAACGGGATGCCACATCCATGACGCTGACGACCACCAAAAACAGTCGTGGAAAGAGAATGAAAAAGCTGACGTTTGTTTTGTCACCAGGGCACATATTACGTGGTCTCCGCCTCCAACCCTCAAATGGCCACAACATCATTTCGAGCGTCCCGCGGGCCACGACGAACTTCAATCATTGGGGGAGAGAATCAACGGCGTTGTGCCTGGCGCGACTCGGTGTCCGACCTGGCGCTGGCCAACACATCCCGGCCGAGTTAGGTGCCAATAGTGCAGAGCATTTGATCGGACTTGTTACGACTGTCAAAGCTGAACCAGAATGAACAGGTACGCCTTCAGTTCACTCGGCGGAAAGCGTTGATTCACTGTTCCATCAGTTCGCAGTTAGTGCCAAAAAAAAGTAAATCGCTTCTGCCGCTTCAATAGACATGTGGTTATGCATTTCGGCACAACTACATAGAACAACGTGTTGTTTTACCTTCTGTTCCTTTTATTTAGATTGTTATCTATGTACTCATATTGTGGGCATAGATAGCCCGTAAGTAATGGCGAACTTCTATCGCGTTGAGGGCGGCAACCCATCGGAAATTCAAAAATCAAACCCAGAGCGCTACGGTATCGTTCTCTCGTTCTCTTAGATGGCAGCATGCTTGCCATTCAGGTGCATTTCTTGCTTCATACTCCAATGGCGAAGGCACCTTTCAGAGGACTAATGATCCTCAGGTGTCAGCTCATGAGTTCATAACCAAGATATATCGGATTTGTGGGCATAGACCCTAATGATACCCTATCCTGTGCTATTTTATAACATTGCGGAACACGACCTCTATTTTTCATCCTATGTCTGCCTTTATGAACTATCTATATGACGAGAATAATATTGTGTTTCTCAGAGTTTGCATTGCACAAGTCGTTTGCATTACCAGTCCCATGTATTATCGATGTATCCCTGGATGTGACAAACAAGGTTTTCGATGCCTCTGAATTTCCTGCATTCTACTTGTTGACGTTCATTAACATTGTTGACACGCCGCACGGGATCATTCCTCCACACTAAGCCACTTCTGGAGTTTGCATATTTGTGGCACCTCGCTACACCAATGACACGCTTGCCAAATACCAACTAGTACGGCTTATTGTGCTATTTCCTTCGGAACCTTGGATCATTAAAGCCCTGGCCAAACTTTACCTTGCAGCTTTCGAGACTCGGCTCAATTGGAATGTTCTGTTCTCAAGTTCAAGGTCCATTGGCAGCATACCATCTTACAGTCAATTAGCGGTCGGCACTAACCGAGTGTGTTTCAAGGCTCCCGTTCCGAGACGTTTCAACTTCATTCAGCACACGACCCGGACAATCTCCACCTGCCTAAAGGGCTTTGAACCCTTAGAGTTCACGATACACAAATGCACCAGTCTCTCTCTAGGCCGTCGTGTCCCCACCCCGGTTTCAAGTGCTCTGGCACATGGCCCATCCACTATGAAACTATGCATTGCCATAGTGATTGAGCAGTTATCTGTATCACGGGTGTAGGGCATTCCGGATATATCCCGGTATGGTGGACGGCGTATGCCATTGCGCCTTCTATTCGAATGTTTGCACAAGACGACCCGTTAAAAGTACCGCGCGTCATGCGTCCCGTGACAAATTCTTTTTGATGGTCTTGTTCTGGAGAAGGCAACATGGGCGCAGACATAATTATAACATTGATTGCACTCTAGATATGGCTTAATTTCCGGAGAAGTTCTCTCAAGTTCTCGTATCCGCCCGCCATCGGAATGATAATATATTTTCAGGACCTGACACAGCCACTTAATCCTCTCGACAAAAGTTTTTGTCGCCTATTCCTTCTCGCGGGTGCTCTGGCATATATTAGCATCACCAAATTGTCCGCTGTAAGCCTTCGACCTGCCATTACTTCCCCTCTTGTCTGGGTTCTTTGTCTGATCATTCTGGCATAAGCAATGGACAATCTCGGCAACACGATTGGTGCCTTGTTCATTGGCTTCAGTGTGTCTACAGTGCGAGTACTGCTCATCTTTATACGTTCGTTGCACTAACCATTCAACAGGTTGTATGGCATGTTTCTCGTCCAGGTTTACAATTACTATCGTCGATATCCTTCGGATAAAGCCGGTTATAAAGTAATTGTGAGTTCATCCCCTGAAGTACGCTCGCATGTGTCATATCTAATCCCATTAGGTGGCGTTGCTACTGTTCGTGCTCATTAAACGTCCGCCAAGCTCGACATTTAGTCTTTCTTCAGGTTGTTACTGACAGTACATCAAATTTTCATTGGACAATCCGTGTACTTCTACACGATATCGTGAGTTCCTGTGATTGTCAGTTGCTGGTATTCTGATCGCAATCGGAAGAAACTTCCTGAACGTACTTGCGCTCCTTGACAAGCCGGTTTGGTGAGTGTAGTTTTTTCCCTCCATCCTATGTCACTTGACAAGAACGTAGGTCTCTGGTTGTGAGTACATTTTGTTAATGGTCAATTCTGGCCTTTGAACGCGCGTGCTTTCCAGTTTCAGACTCTCGTTGGGGTGAGAATGTGGCTTCCGTTATTGCTTTCAGGCATCTGAGAGCGCCTCTTATCGTCTAGGCAGTGGTGGGAGATATTGTCAAGCTGTATGTGGACGTTTTCTGAGCTTCAATTTTCACCTTTGACCCCCATTGGTTGGTAGGTTATTCACGCTGCGTGTCTGGAGATGTAAGCATTCTGTTCCTCTTTGTAGAAGTGTTCAATAACTTGTTTTTCTCAGTTAGCAAAGGGAATATATGGTTGGCGGCTTCTCTGGTAAGTCCTGCCATGCGGTATTCTGTTCTACATGTGATTGATCCTCCGGGAAAGGTTCTTGTGAACTTTGGACAACTGGGTGAGGGATCATTGTCATAGTCAGACCGAAATGTAATCTGAACGACTTTCCTTGTCTACTAGGTGTTTCTATTGGTAAGCCTGCGATCAAATCTTGCACAATTAATCTTCAACGTTGACGTCTTCGATAGCTTTCACAATCAAATGGTGCGAAGCCTTTTTGCATCTTCTAGTGTACCACCCGAGCTAACCAGTAATGTCTTTTCAGCTATGCGCTTCCTGCACTACCTGACCTTAGTACGCTGCGGGTCAGTTGGATTTTCATGCCTGGATCCTTTCGAGTTGCTGACTTGGTGTTCTTGCATCAGCCCTTGGGAGTCGCCGCGCTTGGTCTCAGCGTTTTGAATGACATGGCCATAGCCATTGCCCTCTGTTATTACTTACAAACTATGCGTTGCGGCTATACACAGTACGTAATCCGTATTTCAGTGTGCTTTTTGGCGGCTCCTGATGGCACATCCGAAGGGCCAACTCCCTCGTCAGAAATCTGACCCTTTACGCAGTTAACACCGGTGCACTAACAAGGTACTGCCGAGTCTCAGCAAGAACGTTTTCTATTTAGCTGACGCTGTTGTCTAGTGCGATGAGTTTCTCCACTTTAATCATTGTATGTATTCATCGCAGTTTGGTGTGGGTCGCTGAAATCTAACCCAACGATAGTACAATTTCATGCCGGCGAGTTTGGCTTTTGTGGGCTGCTACTTTGTTTTGAGCAAGCGTAAGGGGCTTCTCGCTTCTGGTTAGTACAGAAAACTAAATTGACCCATGATATAGTATATGCAGTATCATTTGTTGCTGCGTACGTCTATATTTAGTCCGCATGGCGTGAAGGCCTCACAAACCTATAGACTCAACACTCGCCAAACTATACGGGGAGGTGATATCGAGGCGAGGAAATGCTCGACATCCCAGACAGCTACAGATCAAAGAAGCCAAAGGGGTGGCTTGCTTAGCATCCCGTTGCATACTCCTGCAGTTACGAGAGACTCCTTGATCGCAGAGTCCCGCGAGGGAGAAGAGGTTTGTACCTCATCTGTAGCTTCTAGATCTCGTGGCTGACATCCCTCACAGAGCGGCGTTTCCGCTCCGGGATCCAAGGAAGACTTTGTGGTCCTCGAACCGCCTGAATCCGTTTGGATGGCTCAGTAACCCTAACATCATTTTTTTTCAGAGACAATACAAACTATAATCACACCGTTGTGCGGTGGAGCATTGGAAATCATTCGCTTGAATCTCACATTCCCACATCTTTATTTGTGCACACACCGCTTTCTACGGTGAAGTGCCCTATGCTATCGTTTGCTCACAGTCGCATCACCTCATCCACGCAAATCTCACAATCCTTTCTTCAATCCGCTCTCCCGCTAATCCCTTCGTTGGAATAGAATCTATTTAGCCCATTGGGCAAAACTGTTGTGTAAAGTACTAGCATTGAGGGGACAACTGTCGTCCCCTTTGAATTCATGTGCGTCGTAGTCGATTTGCAACGGTTAGGTCGCCTCCGGCCACTGTACGAAAACTTGGGTCTATGATGTCACTATGAGGTCTTCAACTCTGCCGATAGATAGTTGTTTGCTTTCTGATACTAAAGCTATGACTACGACCGGGGTTGCGCTGACAAGCTCGGGGACTCTGTCAGTGAGTGATATAGTAAGAGAAGATGGGCCAACATGAGACAATGCTAGCTAGCTCCGAAGTTTGGGTCTCCGTCCGGGGGATACCTGAGACAGTGGGCTTTAGTCGCTGAGTGTCCCTCAACTGCCTCAGTGCCTGGCAATTGAACATTACTATTGATCATATTCGTGACCAAGGAGCTTCGCACTGGCATTACCTACTGTTAGTCACATCCCACGATCTCGCATCCGTTGTCTACCTGTCCCAGTCGACTCTTGGCGTCCTCTACCCAGAAAAGAACTGTCTTCAAGAGCCCATCTGATTTCAGACAACGACAAAATCTGCGAATGACGGCGTCATGAATTGGAATGTCGAAGAGCCTGAGATCTCGAGAAAGTCCAGCTACTTTACAGAGGACAGCCGCATTACACTACCTCTAGGTGGTGCGACCAACACCAACACCACCAAGCAGAAGAGCACTACTCTACCGTGGGTGCTTGTCGTGCTGCTCGCAGCATTATGGGTTCTTGTGTCTCCTTTGAAGACCTCCACTGTCTGGTCCACCATATCCTTGACCAGTGGCAGCATATCCGACGCTTTTAGGAAGCAAGGCGTAGAAAAGCCCACGGTAACAACAAATCTCACTGGTAACGGACGTACAAATGATGTCTTGTGGGACAAGTACAGTCTCGTACTCAAAGGACAACGCATCTTCATCCAGTATGTCCGCTCACTTGAAACTACATACGGTATACATCGTGTTTACTGCTTCTCATCAGTTCCGGCGAGTTCCACCCTTTCCGTCTGCCAGTTCCTGGGTTATGGCTCGATGTTCTTCAGAAGGTTAAGGCCGCAGGGTTCAATGCGATTAGTATCTACACTCACATGGCACTGATCAATCCCTCGCCCGGAGTGATCGACTTCAATGGCTACCGTGCTTTGGGGCCGCTTTATGAGGCTGCAAAGCAAACAGGCATCTGGGTTATCCTTCGCCCTGGTAAATACATATTTTTAACACATCGAATTCATTGTGAACGCTTCTTTAGGCCCGTACATTAACGCTGAAACAACTGCGGGAGGTATTGCGCATTGGATAACATCACAAGTTGCCGGTGAGCTCAGGACGAATGCGACGGACTGGAAGGCCGCGTGGCAAGATTATATCCAGGGAATCATCAACGAAACGGCGCCTTACCAGGTCAGCCAAGGAGGGCCGGTTATCGGTAAGTAGACCTTGTTTTGCATCGCTCAAGCAAGTAAAGCTTGGTTTCCTTAGCTATCCAGATTGGTCTGTACCGCGTTCCATCTTCAAAGGATGCTGTGGTTGAGCCTCTGTTTCCTGTAGATAATGAATACTCTCAATCGCCCATCTCGCACTCAGAGTACTTCGCAGATCTCCAGACCGCCTTCTACAATTCTGATATCGTCGTTCCTATGACAGCAAACGATGCCGGAGCAGATGGGAACTGGATAAACGGGACGGTGGGATTAAATTTCTTTTAGAAATTTCTGATCTGATCTCTTTTACTCAGGGCGCCGTCGATATTTATGGGTATTCCATGCGTTTTGTTCAGGAACAACCATTGACCTTATAATTAAAAGTCTTGATGCCTATCCTCAAAGATTTGATTGTTCCAACCCCACGTTGTGGAATCCAGTGGACACAAGTTACTATAGTTACCACTCGGGTATGTGAAAAATACCACCTCGTGCTTCGTCTGTTCACATGGTTTCCAGGTGTGAATCCTGATCAGCCGTTATATTTCCCTGAAGTTTGTTTTACATCTGCATCATCAGTGCAGTATAGTGACCGTGATTTAGTTCCAGGGTGGCGCTTTTGATGCATGGGGTCCCACTGCGCCAGGTACACTTGCTCACATGTGTAACCGGAAGGAAGCTGATGTGGTACTCAAGGTTATGATCAGTGTCGTCTGCTCACTGGAGCTGATTTTGAAAATGTCTTCAATCTCAACCTCTGGGCAGCAAATGCTAAGCTGATCAACTATTACATGCTCTATGGGTATGAATCGTTCTTTCATTCGGTCCGCACTTACCAAGATCTTACAGAGGGACCTCGTGGGGCGGTCTACCTTTCCCAGGTGTTTACAGTAAGTTTTCATTGATATTCAACTTCTCGGCGAATAACGTGTAAATTAGCGTCATATGACTACGGAAGTGCAATTGCCGAGAATCGAGAGCTGACCGATAAGTATCCCGAGCTTAAGCGGGAAGGACTCTTTCTCCGAAGTTCCCCGGAGTTCTACAAGACTGACTACATCGGTGACAGTACCAATGGTGCTGTCGCTATATCAAATGACTCTGCACTTGTCACCTTATTGACCAATCCTGATACGAATACGTCGTTTTTCATTGCAAGACAAAATGATTCCACTTCGACGTGAGCACCGTCATGTGTTGTTGAACACCGCTGAATAGGGAAACTGCGTGCAGGGCAACAACAAATTTCCAACTGAACGTGACCACATTGACTGGCACCTTCCAAATTCCAAGAGTAGCTTCAGCGATCACTCTCAGTGGTCGGCAATCCAAAGTCATTGTCACCGATTATTCCTTCGGCTCGTCCAAAGTCCTTTACTCCACGGCACAGGTTCTCTATGCGGGCCAGATTGGCAACAGAGATGTCCTGTTCTTATATGGTGATCCCAACCAGGAGCACGAGACTGCTCTTCGTCTCGAAGGAGAACCACGTCTGCACGCCAAGAGTGCCAGCATTTCCTATACTTCGATCAACGGTGTCTCAACTGTGACCTTCTTATCAGGGATAGAAGGTCTTGTGACCGTCTGGGACTCAAGTGAGCAACTGGTTCTCTACAGCGACACCGCCACAGCAGGCACGTTCTGGTCGCCGGAAGTCCCTACGAATCCATCGAATGACTTCGCAAATTACTGGAACTATGGCACTAATACTTCCGTCCTGGTAGGAGGCCCCTACCTTGTACGGAACGCATCAATATCAGGCTCAATGCTTGCTATTCGTGGTGACCTGTATGAGAGCGTAAGGTTGATTGTGATTGCGCCAGACACGGTAAATGCCGTGACTTGGAATGGAATACCCGTCGCTGCCGACCTCTCTGCCGCAGCCGCCGTTACCAAACAGGGTGGATTTTCTGCTCGGATATCCCCATCTATTTCGGTAACAGGAATTGTTGCCCCTCGATTGACGAATTGGAGGTATTCGAACAGTTTGCCGGAGGTTGAATCCGACTTCTCAGACACGAACTGGACGGTTGCAAATCACACGGAAACCAACATACCCTTCAAGCCTTACTATGGTGACGGACGTGTTCTATATGGTTGTGATTATGAATTGTAAGTGACCAATAGCCCATAAGTTTTTCATCTACTCAATGCATGGGATAGTTGTGAAAATATCGTTCTTTGGCGTGGACATTTTGTTGCCACCGAGGATACGAAGTCGGTTAACCTCTCCATCAATGGTGGTGAAGGTTCGTCCCACATTTTCTCAGGCAGAAGATGATTCGCATGAACGTCTATTAACTAGCATTCGCTGCGAGTATTTGGGTAAACGATGTATTTTTGAACACATCATATGGAAAGTAAGGTCATGTTGTCCAATGTGACGATGCACGGATGTACTAATGAAGAACTGTCAAGTTCAACAAACAACCGACACATCCTGGAGGAGACTGACGATAAATTTTATTTCCCGCCTGGTTCCCTACACTACAATCAAGACAATGTCATCACCATTCTTCAGGTTAGTAACGTGTTATGATTTTTAGCCCGCTCATAACTTTACTAGGATAACATGGGCTTGAACGAGAACGGAGGCACGTTTGTCATTGTGGCCATCTCGATCGGCTAATGCTGACGGGGGTTTCTAGCTGTCGTCGACGAAGAAAAATCACCTCGGGGAGTTCGTGGGTTTATGCTTAATGCAGGAGACTTTGGCGAGTGGAAAGTGCAAGGCAAAATCGGTGGTTATTCCAGGTTCGTTTTCACATTCTACACATCTGTGATTCTTTTTTGACATTCAGACTAGCTACCCGGACAAAGTCAGAGGTGTGCTCAATGAAGGCGGGCTTTACGGCGAGCGATTTGGCTGGCATCTTCCAGGATATGACACTTCGTCTTGGGAAGCGAGGGATCTTTCCGCAGGTCTTCCCAACGCTGCTGCAGGAGTGGGATTTTTCGTGACCACGTTCGACCTCAACATCTCGGAGGAACTTGATGTTCCCATGTCTTTCACCTTCGATCACTCTTTCCAGCCTTACCGTGCCCAACTGTACGTGAATGGATGGATGATGGGAAAGAGAGTAGCGAACCTCGGGCGAGTACACTTCAATTTGTCAAGGACGGAGTGATCGATTGACGTGATGATACTTTTAGGCCGCAGTACAAGTTTCCCATACAGCAAGGTATTCTTAACTACAATGGTGTCAAGTACGTCGACTCGTTCACTCGGTTGGCATGTTCCGCTCCTGACAATTCGCAAGCACCGTTGCGGTGGTTTTATGGGCTATGGAATCCTGCAAGATTTCACCGAGCTTGGAATTAACGATCGATGGGGTCTATGAGGGTGGTGTAGGGGGTATCGAGTCGAATAACCCCGGCTGGTCAGCGGCATGGAGGGGATAAATGTACATGGGAGATGGACTTATATATAGCCTAGGTTGCTCAATATTCAATGTCCATATCTGCTTCGTCTTCTGTTATTCTTGATCGTTCCAAGAAGGGTCTGGCAGAATCCTCGATTCTTCCAGCCTTGAGCTTGAACCCTTTGAGCGTCCAAAAAATGTACCGAAATCAACGCCTCCTCCCCTATTAGGGGTTCCGGCGTGACCCCAAGGAGTCTCTGTGTACCGAAGAAGATATGTCATTCTTGTTCGCTGCGTCCATCAGGGACTCCTCTTCTTAAATTGGAGGCGTGTACATCGTGTGCAGTGGCAATGGGGCGCAATGGGGCTTGCGGTTTCGAGCTTGCAAAAAGTTCTCATTTGTAGTAGGGGGGCTCTTACTGACTGCTGCCCCGACCGAGGTACTTCCAGGTGAACTGACCACTATAACAATCGAAGGAAGTTGACCAAAACCTGGCAGTGACCGAGATTAGTTTGCCGGGCACAATCGACCCAACGAGCGGTGGATGGCGTATATCTGCCAGGAGAAGGTAGATGGGAATGGGGAGTCTTCTTACTATTAGTAACTTGAATATGCCAGCAACAGTTACATGCAGAGATGTGCCCCACGGACCAGTTGGCAAGTAGGCCTGGAAAGACCGTCAATTTCCCGCCGGTGGCACCTGCTCGCTCCGATGCCGCAGTATCATCCCGGTATTAGGCAGCATGGATTCCTCCAACGAGGTTGGGATTTGATGAGCGACAGCTTTCCCGTAGGCTGTAACCGCAACGTCGCTCATGAATCTTGTCAAGTTGCTGGCTTTGGCATTTCCTGCGGCCACTGAGGTAAGCGCTGATATTCATCCAATCCGTGTGTCAATCATTTTCCTATCCCCAGGCCAGACATATAGTAACCTTGGGTTCGTTAACACAGTGAGCGGTGATCGTCAAGTTCCTTTAAAGCTGACGACCTGGTAGTCATGCAAACAGGGTTGTGGGAAGTTGTTTGTTTGGGAACTGCCATTTGTCTAGCAGGCGTCTGCCTGACCTACCCATGTGATATCATTCCTGCGGTTCAACCGTCATGTACTCGAGCGCCTTCGGTTGATGACAACGAGATGATTTTCTCGAGGATTGTGGCATCACAGAATATCTCGCTCGGGACTCGAACTTACCGCTCGAGTGGGCCATCTTACTGTAAGTTTTTTTTGTCACTCGCCGAATGATCCCTTTCAGCCAGCAGTGACTGCTATCATCTGGGACTACGTCCTCTGCCAAGTGTTTCCTTAAGTCGTGCGCCCAAACGCTGGTACGTTCCTACTATCGTTGTCTTTCCAGGCTATAAGAATTGCCGGCACGAACGTGGTTTTCTGGCGCACTGCGGACGTGTGTGAGCGCCTTCATCATCCGTCCGAGTCGCAAGCAAAAAGACCCATGGTCTCACTCTGACTGCGTTTGTATAGATAACGGGCCGCTTGTAGTAGTGTCTGTGAGCAAGGAGGGCCCGGGCCGGTCCTCGCGACCCTGAGTACACGCACGACTCAATTGTAACCACGATCCCAGTATGATTTTCCTGTGTTTGAACATGGTGGTAAGCCCCACAGTTTCGCATGTCCATGTATGATTTCAATAGTACATGAGCAACATGCGGCCCGTTGGTTTCACTTCTGAAACTGCGATCTTCATCCCTTCCTCACACGCACGACGAACGTTTTCGATCCCCTTCCCTCCTTTCTGTTTCACCCCTCTTTCACCCCTCTTTCACTCCGCAGACGCATGGTTCGAGGACGGCTTCCACGAAGCACGGATTCGCGTCCGATCTGCGCGTGCCGTGCGTGCAACAACAATTGATGGCGTTTGAAATCGGATCGACGAGCCCACGTTCGAGCTGGCGTCTTCGTTGCGTGTGTCTGACATGCTCGGGTGGATGAGAAACATGCCCGGGAAGATCCTGTCGTTCATCCTCGTGTTGTTGAGAATACTATGCTGGTGGATGACGAATTGATGACGACAGAGCACGGAAATGGGATGGGACAAAGCAGTGGCCGTTTATGAACTACAAGGCGGGTAGGAGTCGTATGCAAATACAAGAGATACAAGACTAGGAGTAAGTTCGGGATAGAGGGTTAACCATATCAATAATGGCGATGCCGAAAAATATATCTTTTTGATGGACACAGCGGGTCATTTGAGATGATTCCGAAAGTATGGGAGGACAACAGATTCCCAGGGGATGTACGGAAAGTAAACACGGGTTTGCATAATATGGGGGAAACGCAGGAACATGAAGAAAAGGAAGAAAGAAAATGGATTAATATTTCAAGGAAAGGTCAAAAGTGACCTTGCCTCTCCCAGATTCCGCGTCTTCGTCCACAGGGGAATCATCTACTTGATTGCTCGGCAACCAAGATTCATTTTGCAACATTCCGTTGTGCGGCGTGCTTGTGCCAGAATGTTGTTCGTCGGCGAACCGGATGGAGCGTGCGGGAGACGCATCGCGAGAGTGCTGAGTCAACCTGAGCGATTCGAGCCGCCGGTGCTGAATAGAGGGTAGGGAGGCACGAGGTGAGAGGCTGGTCTTCCGGCCAAGATGCGTGCTTCTGCCACGTCGGTCAACGTCCTCGGGTACATCCTGGGTTTGTTCTGACTCGAGTGGGAAGGAGGGTAGCACCCGTGTCACATCTGAGGATGAGGGGTCACAAATGTGAACATCCCGTTCGCCCGCAAACGATGGCCCACAACCTTCCTCGTTCTTCATAGGACTAGAGGGCCTTACCGCGGCCTTGCCCTTATTCGATCCGACGCGCCTTCTTTCCTCGCCTGCTGCCCCCGCCGCAGAAGAACTGGCGATTATACCATCCCCGTTGCCTTCAGGAGCCAAACCTTCCGGCTCACCCTCTGCATGTGCAACCGTAGCAGCACCTCCTGAAACCCCAGTAACGAGGGACTCTGTCTGCGGTTCAGATCCTGCAAGGGAGGTGCCGTGTTCGGTGTCCTCTCCAGCCTTTTCTTCACTAGGAGTGTCCTCGGGAGTGTGATGGAGATGATGCATGCAAGAACGAACTATCCGTATGGGACCAGCCAGTGATGCAGGAGAATTTTCCCCCCTGTATGCGTGACGGACAACCTCGACGTCAACCTTGCATGAAACGTGAGCACGCCAGCCAATCCACCTAGAGACCTAGTCAGACCCACCTCTTCTCCCGGTCCTCCACGTCGCTCAATGACCTTATCCGAGCCCTCTTTCCATTCCATGGAAAGCTCGCTTCCGTCGGGAGGTGTTTGCTCCCTGGCCGTTTCGTCACCCTTCACCGTATCCTCTATCCTCGTGCTAGCATCCTCATGCGGTATCTTGGCATCGGTGCTCGTGCGCCTGCTCTCCATTATAGTCCTCTCCTCCTCCGAGAGCCCAACTCGACCCTTTTCCATAGTGTTCAAATCATCGTCCCGATTGATAACGACGTCCTCAGCACGCGTTACATGCCGTGTGTGAGTGGTCCAGTCAGGACCAGCTGCATGACGGGACCATGTTCGTGAGGAGACGGTGTGAACGCGACGACCGAGAGAGAAGAACGGGATGGACAGTCCGTGGATCAAAACGCTGCAGAGCACGATGAAGGCAACAATTGGTTGAATGGTGGACGCGAGGAACTCCGTTTGGTTAGTAGGAGGACCAGAGGACTTTGGGAGGTAACCAACTGCGAGAGTGGAGATGTAAACGGCGCCTGAAAATGACGTGTGAGTGTTATCTGTAGTTGACTGTGATCCTGTTAACTTACCTATACCAACCGGTCCGAAGTGACCGCTAAAAAGGGCTTCCCGGAAAGTCTTCACGTCAGGTATGAACTTGTACAACATTATCATTATAGGGAGTCGTTTGAATATCAAAATGAGCACAGCGGTCAGGATAAGGCGGCCGACGCTCAATGTCAAGGTCTCGTTGCTGAAGCTATCAAAGGGCATCCATGCACCTACGTACACGAACGAAGCGACGTTGAACAGCAGATCTATTACTGAACTGAACACCGCTTCCTCCGTTTGACGGTTGAAGAAACCATCCCATGCAAAGGCTGCGCCGCAACAAAAGGAAGCGAGGAGATCGTCGGAGCCGAGTATTGTCATGATACCGATGGTAAGAAACGCGAGGGAGACGTATTGCGCCACGTACGACTGACGATCAATCAAGTCGTTACGTTGGCAAAATTTCATGAGATGTCTGAATCCAAAGCCCAAGGCCGAACCGAAGACTACGCCGAGGACAATCTCGACTGCATAATTTCGTGAGTACGTATTCAAAAGACGAAGAAGTAGACTGACAAAGCCAGAGAAGCAAAAACCAGTCTTCAACCGCACGACCGGGCGTGCGGTCCAAGATGAGATAGAGGGCAATGAAGAGGAAGGGATATGCGGCTCCATCATTGCACCCAGCCTCCGCGGATAGGAGATGGCGGATGTGCGCGGGCACGTGCTTGTCTGCGTACTTTCCTCCAACCACAGCCGCGGCAAGGATGGGATCAGTGGGAGTTAGACATGCGCCAACTGCAAGACTAGAAAGGAAATCGAGTCCCGGAATGAATGCATAAATGAAGCCTGCGGATGCAAACCACCCCTATTGGTGGTGACTTGAGGGGTCACACGAGGCCGAGATGAATAATGCGACGTACCCAGGTCATCACAGGACCAAGTAGAAAGAACAAGCTTTTCCAATGTCGAGCGACGTAGGCTTTTGGGAGTTCAACGCCAATAGCAAAAACACCGATAGCAAGGACGACACGAGTAAATTCGAGAGTGATGGTATTGGACGTTTCTTCGTTTCCATGAGCCCAACCGCGGGGATCGAATATTCCGGCACCATAAGGGCCTAGGTTAAACGGTAAGAACAACATCAAACGATGGAGGGTGACCGATGCGCTTGCCTATAATGACCCCAAAGAGAAAGGCCCAACACGCTTCCCCTATGTATAGCTGCAGTGGAGATGAGCATCGTAGCGAAAGCGGATCTGGCCCAGACAGACCTTTTCACGAATAAAGAGCGAAAACATTCCAAACTAGGTATAACGAAGACATTCACGTTGGGCAGAATTGAAAGGGGACGTTGGTGAACTGACCACTACAATGAAACCACCCAAGCATGCATAGGCGATGTGGGGGATCGTTGGACTAAGCTATTCAGGGTTTAGCGAGCGGCAGGTGAAGCGAGAAG
>JBBPLP010000031.1:0-91389 GCA_038089875.1 Fistulinella prunicolor | reverse complement strand
CAACGGGTACCTTCCGGCCGTGCCGCGACATGGAGGAATACTCATGCTCCCCAGCGTCGAACCCACAACTGAACAGGTGGTGAGTACCAGCCGGGATTTACAGAGACCCAAACATACCTAATGAATACAATGACATCATCACCAGGGCCACCAGTCTCGTCTAAGAAATCGCGCGCACGATGTAAGAGAGTGAGATAACGTGGGTAGAGCACGTCCCAGAAATGGGTCTCTGAGTCGTATGTTTGAAGGTGTATGTTTTCAATGTATTGGCCATGAGCACCATGGATCGAGGTGGAAGCTGCTTGTACCATCTCTGGCTTACCCTCCTATGATCTGGTCAGTCGAGAATCATCCACTGATGGATCACAAACCTCGCAGGGAAATGATAGGATGTCATGTAAAGAGCCGTAAAATATCCGCGGCCCTGCTTTCGCGGGAGGTGCGATGGGCTGTGGTAACTCTGACTCCATAGTTGCCCGATATGTCTCCTCGTTTATCTGCCATACAATCGACTGGGTTCCATTTCCTGCAAGTGGCCGTTACTCTGGTATACGTGCCGATATCGAGACCAAGGAAAGCAAACCATGATGTAAATCTATATCGAGAATGACGATTCTCTGTATACCGTGCTTTAAATGCGCTGAGTGGGTATGTAAGGCGGACGAATTGCTGTATGCATGAGTTTCATACCGTGCGCAGCGCCAACAGCAACGTTGTTGATGAAGCAAAACCCCGACGGAGTGTTTTCCCCGCAGTGATGTCCAGGTGGTCTGATTGCTACAAACGCTCGTTCGCAAGGTCCGTCTTGTTCATTGGAAAGTGGCTGCGATCCACGCGTGGCCATCATGCTCGCGTCAACGGCTTCGCACACAGCTCCGATGGCACCTTGGATCGCGTCAATGGAACCGGGGCAAACTGCACACGAACGGTCATTACAGCCAGCATGCACGTGTAATGCCCGAAGAAACACATGAGCAAGACAGGAACATGAACCAAAGAACGATATAAATACTGACGGTACAAATCGAGGGGCGGAATGCCCTCCGGAATCTCCGTCCCTTTTGTCATGATGTTCTTTTGGCTATCGCGCGCCCATGCGATGAGGTCTTCAAGATAGACATCGCGATTGATGTCTCCGTGAATATATTTGACAGCGGCATGATCGAGGAGGGAGACGGACGCGGAGGTTCTCCGGATTGTGATTGGGGCGGTACGCAAGGAAGAACCTGGACTCCGACCCAAAGAAGCTGGTGCAATCGCCATGCGCGCAAGCGCGGCTGTGAGATCACCTTCGTCCGTTCCTTCAGACATCGATGGGGGATCGCGTTTGGGGGCATTTATAGCAGACGCCACGCTCTCGATACGTGAAATAGCAGCCGCAAGCCCCAGCTTGACCGCATGAAGGCGCTCTGGACGCTCGAAAATCCCTGAGGCGCGACGCTCGCGTATATATCGGTGTTTAAGACACTCGTCTTGTATGAATATCGCCGTGCGTTTGCGGTGTACACCAGGAGACGGACCGGAGGAAGGAATCGCCTTGGGTGACTTGGGACAAGATTCTCTTGAGGATGCTGGAATCGCGTCCATGTCGATCTCTTGTGACCTCGTCTGAGGAAGGCTGGCGATAGGTATCAAACTCTGCGAAAACCGGTGAGGTCGCCAGACACTCGTAGTTGGCAGAAGCGGTGGTTGTCATTGTTGTCAACTTTGAACTCGAGGCTCCGCGACGTTGGTGCAACCGACACCGAGCTTTACTTCATCCTCACCTCAATGACAGACCTTGAAGAGGCTCTCGAGCAGTGGAACCTTCGAGCAAAAACGGAGCTCAATAATGTAGACAACATGCGAGTCGTTATTGAAGCTTTCCCGAGTACCTTCGATTATCGCATCGTCCACAATGCTTTTCTTTAACTCCGTATAGCGAACTGTTCTCAACTTCTCATGACAAACTTGACTTTCTTGGCCTTTCTAGCTACACCCAAAATCGAGCCCTCTGTCGTCCCCTGATTGTTGGGTGTACGGTTAGGAAATTGATCACATCTTCAAATTCGGGGACAAGCCTATTGCAGAAACAAGGAGATGGTAATGGAAGCGGACCGTCTCGCTCTTTCAAATAAACTATTCATTCCATGCGATGGCGACTCTATGAATAATGTACATACACTGGCGGCGGCAGAAAATCCGTTCACTCGACTCGTGTTTCTTTGTCACATTGGACGCAAAGTTCAAAGTGCAAAGTTCAACCTTTCATCACCTTATCCTCCGACCATAACCCCCTCAAAGGTCATGCATGATGCAACAGCATCGTCAGTAACGGAGAGTCAGCGAACACTAGGCCGGTAGTTCGCTGTATTGCGAGTAGCACCGTGATGGTGTGCAGAGGTGCAGGCCATCCTGGGAAGGATGGTCCAACTACATTGACAATATTTGATAGCTCTTCCGCGAGGTCATCGTGTTCGTAAGTTCGATGGCCCTCCATGACCATGTGACAAAGATACCAAACATGCCCCTCCAGTTTTCTCGGAATTGTTTAGGTTTGTGCAAGACCTCGAGGTTGTAATCCGGATTCCCATTTGTCGCGCATCAAGAACTCAATGTTCTCGCCATCGCCTTGGAGCACACTTACCTGTTGTGGTCAAATGTTGTTCAGCACAGGTACATGCAACTACCTCATGGTCAGGGATCCTTGCGGATAGCACCGCTTATTGAAGCTTGAAGACGTCATTGACGGCGAAAGGGCGACTCACCCATGCAGCGTGCCTCCTAGACACTTATCGATTGGGTGATTTGTGATGACGATGTTCTGCGGGGCGTTTAATCGCCTCGTTTCTTTACTTTTCTAGCCGTCTTACGGCGTCAAAAAGGTGTGTGATCACACATGTAGCCGCCCAAGGTGGGTTTTCTGTTCACGACTCGCCCAGTCTTCCCAGTTCCTATCAGTGATACTCCTATAAATGTGATGAAGTCGAGCCTCCGCGCTCCCACCAGACCTACGTCTCTGCCCCGTCACTTTGACGATCAACCCCATTGATGAATTCAATAGTGAGTCAAGTAACCCTGCAGAGTAACGTTTTATCTCATACCGCTCCAATTGCCTGAATCAGATGCGTCGGGAAATCTACCGAGTGGATAGCCCTCCGCCTTATGAGGCCCAGCGACGCCACTCTCCCAACGTGCTCATCGTTGGCGAAACGGGTGTAGGGAAAAGCTCTGTCGTGAACCTTATCGCTGGGGAAGAGCTCGCCCAAGTCCATTCAGGCGCGGGTGGCTGCACGATGGCAGCCACCTCGTACGACATCGTTCTTCCAGACGACCATGGACTCAGCCATCATATCCGTTTATTCGATACAGTCGGCTTGAATGAGCCGCACTTTGGAAAGACAGACTACCTCACGGCGATCGAGAAGGCGAACACGCTCATCTGCCAACTCCAGCGTACGGGTGGCATCCGTCTCCTCGTCTTCTGTTTCCGTGGCGGCAGAATCACGGCCGTGATGCAAAACAATTACCGTTTGTTTTCCGAAATTTTGTGCCAGAGCGAGGTACCTGTCGCGTTCGTCATCACAGGTCTGGAGAACGAAGTGTCGATGGAGGGGTGGTGGGCGAGCAACGCGTCGTTGTTTGAAGCGTATCGTCTTTCATGCGTCTCGCACGCCTGCATCACCGCAATCCGCGGACTCAAGGACTGTTACGCGCAGAGGTACTGCGAATCCCAGACGACGGTACGGGCCATGCTCTTGGGGCATGTGACTGGGGGTGGTCCATCATGGCAGCCCGATCGGAAGGGGTGGTTCATCCACCTCGCTGGCAGGTTATTGAAGTGGTTGAGCCAGATCAGAGAGCGGCGTCGACAGGCATTGACGGTGGAGGAGCTGGCTCGACACCTTCAAGACAAGTGCAAATTTTCCCGATCGGAAGCGGCATATTTAGCAAATAAAATATGGGCCAAGCGGCAGGAAAACGCGGGGCCCGATTTCGTGAAATCCGATGACGCCTCTTCCGTATACTCATCGTCATAAACGCCACCATCGCTGTATTATATCTGACCTTCTTATGTCTTCGTAGCACCAACCAACCAACATATCACTGTAGTGTACACAATATTGTATCTATTGCCATTTTTTGACAGGGATCGTCGAAAAGCCGGATATTAAGACTCAATTGAGAATACCCCACGGACTTCTAAACAGGACGCAGTACCTCCCCATCACCAGGTGTTATTCACAAGGGGAGGTGCTTGCCTCGCGTCGAGCTATGACGACGATATCCACAACCCTCTTACACATTTGAATTGTTGCCCAAGAACCTTCCTTCATCATTTTCACTCCCTAAAGCTTTAGCGTTGATGTCCTTATACACCGCTGCCCGAGAAAGAATGCGCTCCTATTCATCACTCAGGTCTGCTGCTCTGTTGAGGACAAGATTAATCCCCGTAAGCAGTACGATTCGCCGTGATGTGCTTAGAGCTGATCCCGTCTGGATGAAAAGGCATCCATGCCTCGCGACCCACCACCCGCATACGACGCAAACCCATGCAATGTCATCATATTTGGAGAGACAGGGACGGGCAAGAGCTCGGTGGTCAACTTGATTGCAGGGCAAAAACTCGCCGAAACGTCGTCCGACGCAGGAGCCTGCACGTTCGCCTCCAATCCTTATCACGTCGTCCTCGAAAGCAACCAGCCGTTCTGTATATGGGATACGATCGGCCTGAACGAGCCGGAGATATCGCACGACGACTATCTTCGTGCCATCAAACAGGCGTATCAGTTGATCAAGAGGCTCGAACGTTCGGGAGGCGTCCACCTGCTCTTGTTGTGCATGCGTGGCAGGCTCACAAAGTCCGTGCAGCAGAACTACAAGTTGTTCGTCAAAGTGTTCTGCGAAATGAAGGTGCCACTCGGTGTCGTCGTCACCAACTTGGAAAACGAGGAGTGCATGGAAGATTGGTGGGCCAGCAATAAAGAGGTGTTCGACAAATATGGTATATGCGCGCAGGGACACGCATGCATCACTGCTACCCCTGGGGTTGAGAACATCTTCCTTGACCGATACGAGAAGTCGAGAGAGACGATGCGTAGACTCGTGTTGGACTTGACGCTGCCTAGCGAAGGGTGGTGGAAGGAGAGGCGGACATGGTTTGTCGACGTGTTGGGGAAAATGGCAAGGATGCTCACTCTGCGACGCAGTGGTCGCTCTGATAGCCTGACCAGCAAGGAGCTGAGGGGAAAACTGAGCAAAGAGTGCGGATTTTCGAGGAAAGATGCAGTCGCTATTACGGCCGCCATCGAGGCAATTCGCGATCAGCCGACTGGTGGAAGCGATTCAGGGTGACGTTTACCGCAGGTCATATGGTAGCCTATCGGATAAACAACACCATCTCACGAATGTACTGTCACCGTCCCATACCACTACTAACTTATTGGAGAAAAGGCCAAGTGCCTTGACAGGTGAACATCATTTTTAGTGTGGATCTCACTGACAGCTTAGTCAAGTGAACGTCCGCGACGTGACAGTATCAACGTTTGCTCTGGAGAATACCACCATGTTACATACGATCGGTTTCAACTGGGGGGTGAGGGACGTCCCTGTTTCGTTAAAGTATGATGTGTCCGACATTCTCAGAAAACAAATTGCTACCCCCGGAGAACCATCCTACAGACACCGACGCGAGTTAGGCGTTGTAGACCTTGTGGTTCCACCTGAACACCCCGGTCCGTGAGTCAGACAGTTTGACTCGACTGAGATTGACGACCAGGATATTGTTAATTAATTAATTCGCGCAAAGACCATATATACCATCATGGTGGTCAACTTGAGCTAAGGAATAATCCCTTGCCTTTGGTTTCCCTCATGTTTTCTTCACAGCGATTCATCCTCCCTCTCTGTGTCGTCCTGATAGTGGCTCTTCTGCGTAAGAACAGTCGGCGTCGACGTCTTCCCCCTGGACCACCGCCGGTCCCAGTGTTGGGAAACGTTATCGGGGTTGACACTCAGCATCCCTGGAAGACGTATGCTAGGTGGGGTAAAGAATATGGTTGGTTCCCCCATGGCATACATCCTCACCTTGACTCACGTATATATTCAGGTGGCATCATCTATACTCGATTATTGACCCTGGACATCATCGTGATCAACTCGGAAGAGGTTGCTCAGGATCTCCTCGATCGACGGTCCCACAATTACTCCAGTCGCCCTGCAAGTATCATTTCCATGACTAAACTGTGGGGCAGCCTTTCCATCTTGTGGTGCAATTATTGACCTTGGAAATAGCATGGGCATCGATTTCTCTTCTGTATTTTTACCATATGGTGACCGTTGGCGCCTTCACCGACGATTCTTCCATCAAGCATTCCATTTCAAAGCGGCCCCGTCATTTCAACCCGGTCAATTGCGCAAAACGCACGAGTTCATCACGGGTTTGGCATCGACGCCACATAATTTTCCGGAACACCTACGTCTGTAAGTTAATTCCATTTGAGTTCATCGGTTGTCCCTGACAGGTCGTTCCCGACAGCCTGAGTACCTCACTGATCATGTCGGTTATATACGACTACAATGCATCGGGCCTGGATGATCCAATTCTTGTTCAACTGGAACGCTCAACAGATATCTCAGTAAATGTCTTACGACCAGAGGTGACTGCTATTCTAGCCGCACTTCCATTGCGTGGGCGTTCCATATGTTTACCCTGATTGGTCATTCTCATCACATGTTTTCTCATCGCTAGTCAAGTACCTTCCTGCGTGGTTTCCAGGGGCAAATTTCAAACGCAATGTTTTGATTTCACGAGAGACCATTCCAGAATGGGTCGACGTACCTTTTGAAATTGTAAAGAAAAATATGGTTTGTGGACAATCATTTGCGCAAGGCACGTGGTCGTTGAGCTAACGAACACTATGATTGTACTAGGCAGCCGGCACTGCCGCTCCGTCTATGGTGTCCAATACCTTGTCAAGAGTACAGGAGAGGGGAGGGACAGAAGCAGAAGAAGCTTCGCTTGAAAAAGATGTAAAGGAAGCCTGTGCAAGTGCATACGCCGGTAAGTGAACCCTTCGCAAAACGCTGGACTCGGCTGTGTCTAAACCATTTACGATCAGCTGCTGCGGAATCGGTAGGAAGCTGATTTTGCAGAGCTCTGAATGCCTTCCATTGACCACACTGCCCTCCCAACAGACGTACTCCACCCTCATGATCTTCTTTTTAGTGATGATGCTGTACCCCGACGTGCAAGCACGAGCTCAAGCTGAGATTGATTCTGTCATCGGCAACGGACTACCGAGGCTCCCTCATTGGGAAGATCGGTCTTCGCTCCCGTACGTGGAGGCTGTAGTCAAGGAAACGTTGAGATGGTACCCGGCGGTACCTCTCGGTGAGTAGACTGTCACGCTTGTCGGTACCGAAATCACATCGTCCCAAGGCATCCCCCACGCGACCGTAGACGACGACATTTACGAGGGTTACCATATCCCCAAAGGCTCGTGGTGTCTTCTCGGGTCAAGGGTGTCATTAACCTGTTCTTCCTGCCAAATCTAGGTGCGACGGTCGTAGTTAATGCGTGGTACGTCGCCAATGCATCTGGCAGGTTCGACTCCTGACGTGTTGACCTCCAGGGCGATGTCCCGAGACCCAATCAAATTTCCCGAGCCCGAAAAGTTCAAACCGGAACGTTTTCTACAAGGGGATACACAATCCGTCGACGAACTCTCGTTCGCGTTTGGATTCGGCAGACGCGTCTGGTATGTACACCACCATGCTTTTCATCATCTCATCTCAGAGTGGTGCTGATCCCCCTGCGCTTAAACTTTTTTTTAAAATGACAGCGTCGGAAGGCACATCGCAGACGCGTCCCTCTGGATCTCGATCGTTTCTTTGCTGGCCGTCTTTCGCTTCGAGGCGCCACCTTCGTGGAACCCGGGCCTGGACGGTGTCAATGTGAAATGGGCCGCAGGGGTCACAACGTGAGTCGCATTCCCCCTTCTTCCCCAACACGCCTCTACTTTGTTTTGGTGCTGATCAGTGCGTCAATCTGTGTTCTATCCATTTTCCAGCCGTCCAGAAGACCTTCCGTGTAAGATCAAGCTACGACACGAGAATTTGAACCCTGAAAAGCTTGCCCATCTGATTGGGCTAGCGGCGTTGTAACACAAGGCTGGGTTATCTTGTCAAAGCGAGGGTTCTGGCGCTGTCGGTTTCATGTTGCAACCGGCGGCGATATGTAAAGGATAAAAACATACATGTACTATAACCCTGAAAGTCTGACGAGAGAGGACTAAGAATTTGACGTACGAAACGAGATGACAGCTCACCGAGGTTCCTTTCAAATAGATCATGATTTAGCTCCATTCTCAACTTTATGTTGTTTTAGGTAGATTCAGAGTCCAATTGTCGCAATAGCATCGCGATTAATATAATACACATGCTGAATCAGAGGACTATAAAGACTGAGCTACCGAATCCCCAATGACGGACTTTCAAACTTTCAAACGGACCACTGCACTTCAATACGTCCGAACATAGCATAGAAACAAAAAGAACAACATATTTAGCGGTCTTGAAGGTCGTTCATGAGACGAAGGATATTGATGACTAAAAGTAGAGGTGAGCATTCAATCAGCGTCTGACACGCTGGGATTGAACTTACATAGGTTAATAAAGCTGATGATAGAAGTAGTTAGCCAGCTGCCATGCACCAAAAGGAACGAGACATACTCGAGGTAAAGACTGATAGAACCCAAGATGAATTCGTCAGGGGAAAGACGCTTCGTGATGATGAACGTGTCATAAACGATGTAGCCACTGAAGATCAAGCAGGCTACGACTGCGTAAATGATGTCCATCGTCCGTCCGAATGGAATGAACATATTGACGAGCCCAGCCATCACTGCGGGACGAATGTCAGATCTAAATATGGGAAGTTACCACTGCGCAGCGTACCCAGGGCGAGGAGGGCACCGAACAGCCAAGGTCCGAGTCCAGAAAAGTCGTACTGCAATGTGATCGTCGGATACACCTACGGCAGTAAAAGGAGAAACACGAACCTTTGATTGAAGTGTGAAGAGTGTCAGGCCCAAAAAGACCCCTAAGGTGATCATGCTGGAGGGCAATTAATAAAGTTGATAAGCGAAAGGTGATGCAAGACGACGTACAGAGCTTGCAGCACAATAACGTTGTCGAAGAACGCGGTGAGTACCCCTAAAGTGAATGCTTCCATCACGGTGAATGTGGACAGCAATACGAAGTTGAGAGGATGGCTATGACGCTTCCAGAAGAGAAGGCCGAGATTGAGGAGGCTGCCGAAGAGAGGGAGGTAAAGAGACCACGTGCTGTACAGGGATCGATCAGACAGCGGGCATATGGCACAGAGTTGTTGGACGCACTGTTGTTGAACCCACATAATCGCCGAAGGAGACTGGGAGATACCGCCAGCGACCAAGCAAGTAGCAAGCTAATTCATAGAATTCGACGTTGTTACGGAGGAAAGAAGTGAGGCCAACTTACAATTTGACAGACTACGGAAGGCGTGGGTTGAGCTACATCGACGGAACCAAGAGTGGACGTACTCACATAGGATGGTATACACCTTGCGGATGAACGCAGCCCGAACTTCGGCGGAACTCTCAGAAACAGTAACACCATACTGTCATCAAATGAACGTAAGAATACAGACTATATTTCTTGATAGTTCCATACCTTGAAGTCATCAGGAACATCACCCTGTTCGGGCTGATCGTAGTACCCGCCTCCAGGAGAACGAGCACGACCGAGCAACGGGTCAATAGAGCCGAGCCCAGGGTCAACTATAGGTTTGCTGGATGTTCCGGTAGCCTGGTAGGCAGGAGGAGGGACTGGATAACTGCTTGAACTCATTTCGTGTGCGGTTGATAAGCGACAGAGGACGTCAGCGTCTCGACTTTTGAGTAACACTTATATCCTTCTCCGCAGGAGTAGCTGAGTCAGCATGAGTGGCTGTGTATCCAGTAGGAGCACTGCTCTCCCTCAGGAACGTGTTGCTACATACGACAAGACGGTCCAATAAAATGATTCATGCCCCATGGCTGTCCACTGCCTCTCCCGAATGACCCCCTTTGGATTTAGGCATCGTATCGGAACCCTGGCTGCTAGGGTCCGTGCCACCTTGGCTGTAGTCTGGGTCTTGCATGAACCGCCTCTCCACCACGCTCTCCATCTTCCGCCACCCGGCCCGCTGTAGCTTTCCCGCCAACCTCTTAATGGCGTAAGACTCTGATCCCTCTCCATTGTCCTCGCGCATCACGCTGACACGGTCGCGATCCCGGTTGGCCGTCCGTTGATTACGATCCAGGTGGTGGAATACGTGTCTATCATTGCTGAGATCGTTGACGCCGTCGCGGATCGCGAGGTCTGGGCGAGGTATGGCGTGGGCCATGTTCATGAATGTGATCGCAGCAAGAACGGCAAGGGGACGCATGGCAAGGGAACGCATGGCGATGAGTGAGAGGCAGAGAGCGAGGTAGGTCAAATAATAGACTGATTCGTGGCGATGGATCTGTGTCGTGGGTCGAATGCTGGTGTCCCATCGTACCGTCCCGCTGGTTTATATGTCTACAGGTCTCTGGCGGCTGACCACAATTGGGACTTGTTGTGGCTGACCGAGCCGGACTTGTAGCCATATCCAGTACAAAATCTTCCTCGATATCTTTGGGCGCACTTCGATGTGTGCGCGCCGTTAGTTTCGGTCGTACTCCAGCTCCCCATATGGCTTAATCTTTGTTGCCACCGGCCTTGACCCGCTCCGACTCACTTGCCACAGCGGTCGAGTCCCATCCATCAACTAACGGACTAGAACGCTCTCGATGACGCCGAGCCTCGCTGTGTCACACCATAGCCGCATCCGCAAGTTCCACCTTCCAATTGGAACAACTTTAACCCTTTCTGCTTTCGATTACAGGATAGTTATTCTTGTTTGACTCGGACGAGCTCCATGTTCAACTCCCCGAGGCAAACCCTGTCCATACATTTCCGTCGATACGGGCCGAGAGAGATCGTCCGTCATCGGGCCACAGGAAGTAATCGCCACCCCGTTCCGCTGCCGGGCTCGGGGAGTCAGTACCATCATCGGATTCACAAGGTAACTCCCATACGCCGTGAGATGAGGCTCGCACTCGGATACTCGTGATTATGACGTAGATCCCACACGTCGGCACCCTCCCATGCACACAAATGGGTCGACCTACACGAAACGGGGTTGCAAACAGGGTGAGGAAATGAAACGTGAGTCACTGTGAACGTCGAACACTTATTTTATTTTACTTGCCTGCTTCTTCCGAGCCGGTTATCCCACTCTCATTTCAGCGAGAACTCCGTCACGGAACCCAAGGGTGACATTGCACGATTCTGTCCGATATTCGAAACTTGCCTAGTCCGCACTCCGCTGATACATAGGTATCAGAATATGGACGTCCCTGCACACATCGTCCAAGTCATGATCTACATGCATTGTGATGTACAGTGTCATCCATGCGTTTCTTGTGTCAAAACCTACATAAGCTCCCACCCCCCTGGCTCTTAGGAGTATTGTATCGCGTTCGCCATATTAGAATCCTCGTGACACTTTTTTCACTTTTCACGCAGACAGCAGCGCCTTGGCAGGTAAACCCAACTGGTGACAAATCGCCTCCATGTGTTCGCGTTCCCTTTCGGTTGCGTTATCGCCAAACGCCACGTCCATTTCTTCCAACGTCTGGGAACCCCGGTCCGAGTCAGTGATGATACGCGTCCAACACACGAACCATGCTTACCCTTCCCTTTGTTTCAGGATAGAACAGCACTACAAGCGAGCAACCAAGCAAATGTGGAAGACGGCAGTCGTCAGCACGCTGTCCGCATTCCGCAAACATGCACAGCACGGCCCAACTTACGCGTCGTGAAGAACGCCAGGATGGCGAATCCGGCAAAGAAGAAGTAGGTCCCTCCATTCGGAATTTTCTCCAACATTAACGGAGAGACCAAGCCAATGATACTGCCCCAACGACGATCAGAGGTCAGTTGAACGTGCATGGTGTTCTGTGTCGAAAGATACGTACAAATTGGACATCCACGTGGTGGACGTAGTGATGGAAATACCGGTCGATCTCAGATGTAAGGGGAAGATTTCACTCGGAATGACTGTTTTTGGAAAAAATCAGTCGAGACAACGTAAAACGTCACAATAGAGTATTGCCTACCCCAGCCGATGGGAGCCCACGAGTATGAGAAATTCACGTCATAGAGGAATACGAACGCTGGACCGCAGACGCATGTATCTCAGTTCCGGTCAGCCCCGAGCCAATAGAAGATACATGCCTATCGCCACATGTCCCTGAGTGGCATATTTTGGCCAATCATGCCCAAACGCAGCGACCATGGAGCCAACGACCACGAGTGAAATGCAACACCCAGCAGCGCCCCACATCAATAGAGGACGCCGACCGACGCTGTCCAGCAGGATAACAGCAGGGAGAGTAGACAACATCTAAGACACGGCTGAGTAAATGATGATGCAAACTAAGCTGGACATACGCCTCACGTTTACTATGCCGTACACCCCGGTAGCTAGTAAAGAGGTCGTATTCGGGTTCAGGCCCAGCTGACCAAAGACTACGGAGATGAGCTTAAAGTTGAACGGCGAATAAAGCCTATGACTCACTCGTCGGAGCATAATAGATGATAGCCTTGCACTCTGTCAGACAAAACACGATTCACCGACAAAAATAACATACATTACAACCCTAGATCGATCGCCTCGTCAGTAAAAGACGAGACGTCGCTCATAAACCTATACGCACGATGAACTGTTGATAAAACATAGTCAAGCAGCCTACCGCCAACCGCTTGAATTTCGGCCAAGTTGCGACCAATGCAATGTAATTGTTGATGAATCGTTTAAACGGACCTGCGGCCGGATAGGCAAGTTCGCTCGCCTCTCGAGCGTATTGAACCTCAGCCTTGATTTCCAGGAACTCGTAGCGCACGACAATCTCGTCAGACGGTTTTCGTCGCAGCATGGACAACGTTGAGAGCGCCTCTTCTTCACGCCCTTGTTCCATCAGCCAACGTGGGGAGTAGGGCATGAACGTCATCCCGATTCCCAGGCACTTTAACAGGTGGCGTCAGCGACGAAAAGACCCCCGAGAAACGTCATACTAACCAGGGCGGGGAGCATCTGGAAACCAATAGGAACCCTCCATGATGCCTGTGTCTGACCAGTGCAACCACCTGCTGGAACGTCTGTATATGGATCGAACGTGGGGCTTCCGTTCAAAAGCGGTCCTGTATATGGCACACCGGGAGCACAACGGGTTCCTCCAATATGCGACGTCCCATATGAGAGCCAATCTGTCAAGGGGTCATGTGTCAAACTCCGGAACGACCAATGGAGCTCCATTGGAAAAGACGCACAGCTCACGAGAATCTGGAAACAGAGGTATTCAGCCTCCGTGTATGTGTACGAGGAATGAGCCTCAGACTTACACCAAACGTGATGGCGAGTTGTTGCAAGGCAACCAACGATCCTCGAACGTTTGGACTGGAAATCTCGGCCAGGTACATCGGGATGACGTGCGTCAGTGCACCCACTGCCAAGCCTGCGACTGCACGGCCACCAAAGAGGTAATCTAAAGATGCGTGAGTGGTCTGAATAAAAATGCGAGCTTGGGGCAGGTAAACCCACTCTGAGAAGTCGCGCCTGTTTGGAGTGCGCTCCCGAGGAGAAATACTATCACGTTACACATGACACTCCGTTTCCGTCCAATCTAGTAATGAAGATTCTTTGTTTAGCACTCCATCTTACGCAGGAACAGAAAAAACGGTCATACCCTGTCACAAACCGGGCCATTGACGAGGGACCCGAACCAAGCAGCTACACAACGGGGTCAGACACGACGTCATTTGCACACACATGCCCGAGAACGACGAACTCAGCAACAACGTTGAGACAAACCATCCCTTGAACACGAGTCAGTCGAGGTGCACGACGACGCCAATGACATGTCTCACCTTGAGATTAGCATTCATGTAAATTTCCGGAAACGCAGCACCGAACGACTCGATGGCGAGCACATTACTGACGACGCCCTGCCAACAAAAACCAAGACACGCGATCAGCGCTACCCCCATCGATCCGTTTCCCCGATCGGGTTTACCTGGTCATAACCAAAGAGCTGAGAACCAAAGAAAGACCGTCAACCTCGTGAGAGCGCACGACGCAGAAGTTGATCACTGACAAAGCCGCCCAACGTCGCAAAGCACGTTATACCCAACCTAGCAGACGATATGCGCGTTAGAAACTAACCGCTCAGAACCCCGCATACAACCACGGTCTTACACGAGCGGGTTCTCAAACAGTCCCCGGAAGCCGATACGACCCTCTGCCTCGGCGAGCTTGAGCCCAGATAGCGCGTGCCCCGAGCCAGAGGCATTTTCACTGTATTCCTGGTCGTGCTTTTTCGAATCTGGTTGTTCCTGATTGTCATATCCCATGATTGCCTCCGAGTCAGAGTCGGCGTTTTCCCAGTCGTTGGTACTCAGGAGAGGCGTCAGAGAGGAAGGCCCGTCAGTGGGGGAAGCACGGTGAGAGTGAAACTTCCGGGTTGCTGTATTTATACTCATGCCTGCTGGCATGATAATGTAGCCCGAGGCGGATCCGCTTCAGGCTTGGTGACCGACGACCGTACTGGTAGCAACTGCGATCACAGAACGATCACATGATGCGTGCGGCGCCCCACTGGCAAGCGCGGTTAAGCTGTTTACCACGAAACACCCAAACCCAGTAGCACATTTTTGGGGAAGATTTGGGGACGTGAGGAGTTCTAGCAGGTGGAGTATTCTCCCGAACGTCGGATACCAAGGGAACAGCAGTCGCTCGTTGGCAATTACCGGCCCGAGACAATCTGAGCTACACTCAACTCAATGGAGATCAACGGCCTTGTGCCGCCCAGTTGATAACGTGTGTTTAAATTGAGCAGTGAAAAAGATACGCCAATTAACTATTGTGTGGTTCTCTCTCAGCGGCCGCCTTATCGATTATCCTCGCTCCGATAGCGACGTTCCTCCTCGGAAATGACATTACCTTCTCCGTCGACAGCAACCAGTGATGATCAATGGTCTATGAACTCAAAAGAAGGAGAGCATCGTACGGGATCCCATCTACGTAGTAAACGTCTCTCGGCCGGGGGACCATAGGATCGACGATATTTCTGAGCGCGGAGAGAATCGCGCTGGCGGTCATTTGTAGGCTCCATACGCCAACCACTTTCACTCGTCGATTCATGTTGGTCTGTGAAACGTGGTATGCAAGGGCATCATAAACCTAAAGCAGTGTCAATTTTTGTTCACAAGCTTCATTTGAACAAAACGGAAAACCTTGAGTGAGATTTCGTCCATCAATCCAGCTGGGGAATTCATGAATGAGAATAACAGAATAGAAATGGGGCACGGCCTACTTTCCCACATCTGTGGAAAACATGTCAGTGTGAGGACAGGTGGCCCCGATGCACGGATAACTTACGGTCCAAGCGCCATCAAAATCATTCACATCTTTGACTACCCTACAATGGATGGGGACAAGGGTATGGTGCGCACTGTGACATGGACATGTTAGCATTTCACGGTCAAATCAGCACCTGCTCGCCTACTTCATGAATGCTACGATAGGTCTAATGAGGGCATTGTTGACGTATGATAGATTTTGAGTGAATAAAGGCACGGCAGCCTTCAGGTCCCTGAAACGCAAGTCTATATCGATGACTACCCTTGGTTTGTCCGGATCGTCTTCCCCAACGTCAGTAGAGGGCGCCACTAAAGGTGGCTTAGCAAGCTCTTTCTGGCCGGGGATACGGTCCAAATTTAGTGACGCTGATGCTGCCGTTGATATGGCATCCGCCAACTCTTCGAGAAGAGCATTGAATGGGTACTCGTCCTCGGGATCGCGAGGGAATTTGATATCAAGAACGGCGTCGACCTTTCCAGATGTAATCCAAGAGAGTGGTCCAGTGGGGTCAGTGGTCGAGTTTTGCATGTGGTCAATATTCACTCCATCAATGCGAATTCTGGTCTATGATAATACCTCAGAGCCATTGACAATGGCATAGTTTTGCGAGCTTACCATTCTCGACCACTTGCCATCCTGAACGTCCTGTTCTGTAGTTCGCCCAATGCTCTGCGGCTTGTGCAGACTAAACAAGCAGTTGTCGAACTGCCCTACGACGTTCTCGGCGCGCAAGAAATCATAGAATAGCCATTGCTTGCGAAAAGTCCGTATATCGGCCCGAAAGATGGATGCAGTGTAGGGCCGAAAGTTGCCCGGTTGATAGACCGTAACAAGAACATCTTCCAGCTGAAGTGAGTGCAATTCAAAATCACCGGGTCGAGCAGCACCCCGGAAGGCGGCCGGGTCCAAAGGATTCTCGGGATCCCAAAAAACAGACCGTCTATCTGGAACATGATAATCATTGAGCCCGGCAAATGTTTCTAGGTACCAGTGACTCACCCAAAACACCACGAACACCCTTGACGACAGCATCTTCAACGAGTCCCTTGCCATCTAGCCAGCGCTTGAGAGAGAGCGTAACATCGATGGAGTCGATGCTCAGATCGAACATGGAATAGTTGACGTCGTCATCGGCATGACTTTGCGCGGTTTCGTCGTCGTCTTCCACGGGGTCATTGTATGCGGGATGGTTGCTCACGTCGTAGGCCACGGCTGCCTTGTGACCAAGATTGTTCTTTTTCTTTTCTGTGGAATTACCGGCCTGTGGTCGGCGAGATACGTAAACATTTTTGAATGAGAGACGAGAGTCTTTCCACTTGGGTACGATAGCTGATTCGAAGATGATTGTAACACCAGTTTCGCTAGTCAGATAATTGCTGATAGCTTTGGCAACGTATTCTGAAAGGGGATGAGTCAGCACTCGTGACACATCCGAGAAAGAAGCCGACCTTGGAGTCGCAAGCTGTTAGCCGTTGCAAACACGACGGAAAAGAATGTGGTCCTTGGGGGCGACATCAGCTCAGTGAAAGCGGATAGTGTGTCGCTCTTACGTTCCAACCAAGATCCATAATGTTTGACTCATGAGAAACCAGGTAACGAAAGCGGATATATCATCGGCATTGAATTTACGAAAGGATCTGATGGTAAACCACTTGAAGCGTATACGAAGCCGCTGCCAAAAGCCATTGGCAACCTTGAGGAAGTCGTCTCTTGTAGGCCGGTGTAGATGAGACAGGGAGAGAGCTAAGCGACGATACAAACGGGGATAGTCATCTAAATTCAATGGTGGTAGATGTGAGAGCGGCTCTAGAGGCTTTTGGTCTGGGCCAGGAGGCTTGTCCGGAGGTGTGTTAGGTCGTGGAGAGGTGGATTTATCTTTCGCGTCAGAATGATTGAACCGAACGGTCAAGATACGATTGCGACAGACGATGCTTGGTTCGCGTGTCACGCTGGCATTATACCGAGGAGTGGGCTGAGAAGGACGCGGTACGGAGACAAGCTGACGGATGAAAAAGAGCCGGATTGTGCTGTAGCGGTCGACGGTGGAATGAGAAATTCCACGAGTGGTATGTCGAAGGAGCGTGCTTTTCAGCAGCTGCATGGGTGTCTGCCCGAGAAAAAATATGATCTCCCGGAAGAAACACACGCATCAATGTCAGTGATACATTTGGAAATATTTTCTCACGTATGTTTCTCTTCCAACATGTCTCTTACCACCGACGTCTTTCAGATCTCTCTATCAGAGCCTCATTATGGCATGAAAGATTTACCACCACTTCCCCTTTTTTTTGGAAAATGACGGACGCATATCAATCAAATTGATCGGTCTATAGTTATAGTAGTAACGTACCTTTTCAAAGCCCCTGTCTACGCCGACACAGCGGTGACAGTGAGTTATCATCTCGCCATTTAGTTAGTATATTTCCTACACACCCCGTCCCCCAACTTGAAGTCTCCCAAACGTACCGTCAGCATAATTATTTGGTTACCGTTATCCCGGCGTGCAGCACTTGTCTATCGCGAGTTTGTGACCGGCACCATCCTATGACCTCGTTTGGTTTGGGTGTTTCACTGAGACGTTCAAGGACGCCTGCCTGGTCAAGAGGCCTGACGTTTGAACGTTTGAGCTAGTATGTCATCATGATGTGTTGACAGGTACCATCGATTGTTGTCTCACCTTTGGTGGATTCATTATGATATGTAAATCTACGTGTTTCCATCGATACATTGGTTCGCGCCTGTATGATATGATATAATGCAAAGAACGAAGAGCAAGAGCGACTGAGGCAAGAAAGAGTTCATGAAAATCTGAGGTTCGATGTAAACAAAGAGAAAATCCTCCGGTAATATCATCTTTAAAAACTAAACCATTCGGTATCATCAGTCAGGCGTAGACCCACCACCACCGCTAACGGCAGCAGTGGCTCTCATCGTCCCCTTGGTATAAAGATCGTGGATGTTTTCTAAATCCGTTTTGAGTGACTTGTGTTCCGTGCTCAATTTGACCAGATCGTCTGGATCCATCACATCTACCTCGCCCTCTGAATCCCCGTTCAACATCGCCTCGATCTTGCGCTTCTGCGCAACAACCTTGGTGAACGACCATAAGTAATTTGAATATTGCGACTGATACATTGCGCGAAGGGCAGCGTGGTCCGTTGCGGGCGGGTACGCCGAGCGCGGCGTACGGTGATGACGCGGCGCCTTTTCAGACGGAAGCTGATCGGACGAGTTGGATCGATCCGACGTGGGCGGTGGGGATGTTTTACGTTTTCGAGGTTGGGGGATCTCGCCTTCGTCTTCGGAGGAGGAGGTGTAGATGGGAGATCGTCGCCGTGATTTTGCATTCCCGTTCGCCTTAGGGGCTCGTTCCGATCTGTGCGCCGACCCACTTGCTGACGTCATTGCTCGTCGCTCAGACGTCTGAGGTGAAGGGTCCTTCTTCATCTTGAGGCGGGGGACGGGCGAGGGGTCATGGGTCGGCTTTTTGGACCCTGCGTCCCGTGTTTGCGAAGAGGAAGAAGCGACAGAAGTCCCATCGTCGAGTTTCCGGCGCTTCTGTAGGGGCGGTTTGAGGGATGCATCGTCGGGGGTTTCTTGAGAGTCTGGCGCCACCGTCCTCCGTTTGAATATAGGAACAGAACCACCAGCCGCTGTCTCTTTCGGGATCCGCTCCTTCTCCCTCCGGCGTTTCTCTTGTTCCATTTCTTCTTGTTCCCGCTCTTTTTTCCTCTGACGCTTCTCCTGTTCCAACTCTTCTCGTTCCCGTTCTTTTTTTCTCAAACGTTTCTCCCGTTCCATCTCTTCACGCTCCCGCTCTTTTTCCCTTTGTCGCTTCTCCCGCTCCATGGCCTCCCGCTCCTTCTGTCTCGCTTTTTCGCGCTTCTCCGTCTCCGCCCGCTCGCGCTCGCGATCTCGTTCCAAATCCTCTCGTTGTTGTTTCTCTTTTTCTCTTTCTCGTTTCTCGTGCTCACGTTCCCTTTGACGTTCGTACTGCCTATCCCTCTCTCGATCACTTTCGTCCTCCTTTTTCACGGATTTTGGTGGCATGGTTGGGATCGTTTTCCTGGCATGACTGCCGCCCGTAGGTTTTGTGGGTAAAGAGGCGGGAAGAGATGGCTTCGAAACTGGGCGTGGGTCCACAGGGGTCCCGGATCGCTCGGCCACACCAGCAGGTAGAGGCGACTTCTTTGCTTGATATCCAGAGCCAGGTAGACGTCGTGATGCGACCATTTTCGCAGCAATACTGCTGTCTGAGGGAGTCATCTGCCGTTCTGGGTCTTCGCGTTTGATAGCATTTACGCGGGAGATCGTGGTTCTCGTGCTCTCGTCTTTCATTTGTATCTCACCTTTGGCGCGTGGAAGGTCCTGCTTGGATTTCATTTTGACGTCCTTGGTTATGATCGCTGAGCGCTTCGTTTCTGCCTGAGTGCTAGTGGAAGATCGGCTGCTGTTACTAGCGGTCATAGGCGGTGGGGTTGGAACGGATATTGGAAGGGCGGATGCGGTTGCACGATAGCGGACGTTCTCCCATGCAGGGTCCGATTCGGGTATCTTGAGTGCCTTGAAGGCCATGCGTGCTTGACGAGCCATGGTTATCCGTTCGGCTTCAGTGAGTTTTGGCCATTCGAATGGACGAACTTCGGTCCACGTTTGAGGTTTGAGTAGCCAAGGACGGGGAGACTTGTCGCCTTTCTTTGCTGCTGCCTGTTGTTCGGCGACCTTGACGTGACTGTGAGGATTGGGAACATGATAAGGGTAACAGTGCAACTCACATCCTCGAGGAGGGCAAGCAAGTCCTTGCGTGCTGAAGCACTTATATTGGCACCACCCACCATCTTGACAGCGTCCTCGGCAAGACGGGGATTTATGGCGAGGCAGTGAACGAGACGACGTCGGACGTCAGCATTGGCCTTTGAGGATGGGGGATTCTGTGGTAGTGGTGAGACCTTGCGGGTGAGGGCCGTGGAGGGCTCGGCTGGGCGGAGATGGTCGGAAGCGGACGTCTTTTTGACCACTGTACCAGAGCCAGGTACCTTGCGCTTTCCGTTCTTGACAGAGATCGGAGGTCGGTCGAGAAGGATGGCCTGGCGTTCCATGTGCTGCTGCTTTGCGACCATGGTTTGTTGCCGGACCTTGTCGGTGACTCTATTACCGAGCTGACGCTCGACCATGAATTTGCCAATGACGTTGGCGTAGAGCTTGAGGGGTGCCATGGGTTTGGCAGAGGAGGCGGCGCGGAGATACAGTTCATGGGGAGAGCTCTCCTTCTGCGGGCGCATTGGAAAGAAGGTGTCCCCAATGTAGATGCCCTAGGGGGGTTGGAGGAATGAACGGGACGAGGCATGGCAGTATGCTCACTGGATTATCGCCAAAGTCAAAGGACATTGGAGGATGGCTAGGGAAGGCCTCGAGAGCCTCGAGGGTCTCGGCGGACATGCGCACGATCATGGCGCGCTTTGGCTTTGACTGGACAGCATTGGAGCTGACCTGGAGGGAGAGGGGAGCGCTGTCCGGGAGGGGCATGATGGGGACAGCGGTCAAAGAGGTAGCAGGGATGATTTTAAGAAGCGGAGAGTGGATAGCCTCAATGGCCGTGTGATCACGCGTGACAACAAAAGAATGTGGACAAAGCAAATTGCATTGTGTATTTTATTCTAATTCTATTTACTACGCTCATCGCAGGATGAGTATTTTTTCCAAAAATTGCTGAAAGCCGAAGCTAACAGACGGGTTCGGATGTGTAATTTGCAATCAGCAAAAGACTGTGCCTCGGTAAAGACCTCACTGGCGACAGTACATGCCCGAGCACAAGAGATGGGGTCTCTGAGTGTGCCTTTGATCGCTTATATACCCAGGTTATCGGCGCACGGACCATCTGTGTTCCACATTTGGACAGGGGGTGACCGGACCCGGGGATAGGGATCCGGGTCGTTTTGGGGTGGCGACGCTGCGGTCGTTGTTTGGCGCTGTTTGGTGCTTATGGGCGCGTTCAGGGGGGTGCGACACGTCTCCACGCTAGGCGCGCATGTCTTTCCCAAATTAAAAATTAAAACAAAACTATGAAAAAATATTTCCCATTCGCTTGGTTTGTTTTCCCCTCTCACCGCCCGGACTGTCCCTCCTCCCCGCCCATCGTCGGACACGTCCCCGCCTCCCCACGGATCCCCCATCCTTGTCCTGATCGTCCCCGCCATACAGCCCCCACGTCGTTAGCCGCCCTCCGCCCTCCACCGCGCCATTATCATCTCGCCGATACGCTGGCCACATTCCGGCCCCCCTACGCGATCGTGCCATGTCAGATCACCACCCACCACCGACACCTCTCGTGGACATCGAGAACAGGCTATGCCCTGGTTGCAAGGAATCAGCCGTAAATGAAAGCGGCGGATTGGTCGTCGCGTTCGGGTCTGTCTTTCCTCCTCCACCCCGCCCTCCTGCCGCTTCAATAACCCCATCGCCCCTTCCAGGCAATCCTTCTTCCACGTCGACTGCTTCAAATGTGCAAAGTGTAACAACCAGGTCACCGCCGATACCAACTTGTTGTTACTGTCAGACGGCTCCCCCATTTGTGCAGACTGCAGCTACAATTGCAACATCTGTCAACAGCCCATTCTCGACGAAGCAATCATGACAGGTGACGACTCGTACCACGCCCATTGTTTCAAGTGCAAAGTTTGCCACAACAGAATCGACGAACTCGTCTTCGCCAAGACGAGTCATGGCATATATTGTATGAACTGCCATAACGAGCGCATGGCAAAAATTCGACGCCATGCCCAACGTAAGAGGGAGAAGGAAAAGGCTGCAAATGCTATCACCTCCTCTTCCTCTCGCGATCGCGATCCTAGGGAATTCCTCTCTGAGAACGGCGTCAGTCCATCTTCCATTCCTAACCATCCCTTTTCGTTTTACCTTCCTCCCAGGTTTCAGACCGTTCTCAAAATCTCTCGGCACCTACCTCTCTTCGGTCAAAATCATCCGCCCCGGGTCTCCGTGAGGCCCCCTCCACTCAAAGCCTCCAGGCTTCTGTTCGTGAGGTAACATCCGCGACCACTCGGAAACGTAGGTCTGCTTCTCCCATAGATGGTATCTCTATCCCTTCCAATGTCAACCAATCAACTATCACCACGCCAACGGAATGGCAACCAGACTTGCAACCACAGTCGACCTCATCCCAACCAGCAGAACAGTCGCAGTCTTTCGTGATGACTGTCGCCCCTCCCGATACTATTCACGATCTCGCCCGGTTACCCGCTTCTGTCCCCAGTGCCCCACCGCCAATAGGTGCCCATGTTCACGAAGACTCTCCCCCCTATGGAGGGCCGTTGCAATCTGCACCAGCCAACTTGGCTACCAGTAGTTCTCATCTGAGTCCCGGCTCTGCCACCAGTAGTACGGGCTTACTGCTGCGGCGCAAAAGTTACGACGATGGCGTACGACCTCTCCAGGTCCTTTTGGGTAAGAATGCCGCGAGTCAGGACAAGGAGGAGTCAGTTGATAAACTACCAATCGGTGGCCTCAGTGTCCCTGGTCAAACATCTCGAGCTGACAGAAGGCGTTCCATAAACCCTGGCCTCACTCTCCAGTTTAAGGAGGTTCTTCCCGAATCCGCGCCCCCCGAAATGGTCCGTTCGCAAACCCTCCCTCTTCGCTCCGATTCTCCGGTCGCCCCGGAACCCTCGAAGGCATACTTTGACGATTCTATCTTTCGGCGCGGCTCAGATGCCAGTTTGCTACGCAATAGCTCCTCTGGTTCCACAATCTACCATTCGCCGTCCTCCTCGCCGGCAATACTGGACAATGGACGCGCAACTCCAGAGTTGGGACGTGCGCGCTCGACGTTGCATGACGCCCAGCCCGCCCCTTCAACGTTGCGCCCTACGACACCGTCGCGTTCCGCTCCTCGTCCTATTGTTACCCTAGATCATCTACCCCAACGTTTGGACAGTCTGCTCCGCACCAATACTGATGGCGTCAACGGCCACGGCACGAATGGTAATTTGGGCTCTGCAAGACCCCTTCGCCTGGATGGATCAAGGTCGGGAAGGTCGTCTCCTCTGGGTTGGAACGGTGATCGAATGGGAATGAAGACACCCACTTCACCTTCACATCACGCGGACGTACCTCATGGGGTGGAGAGTGGCACGGATACCGAGGCTGAGAGTTCTAATGGGAGGAGGTCGGACGACGACATTGTCACTCCAATGGATTCCCCCCCTCTGCCTCCCCCAAAATCGCGACCAGAACCGCTCAGGCTAAATATTGATCCTGACGCTTCTGCCATCTCCCAACTCGATGGCTCTGATGAGTCATCGCCTGTCGAACGCACCTCAATCGCGACATTCATAGCTCCCGCCTTACCGCCAATACGGTTTTCCATGTCCGGCTCGGACTTTTCTGATTTCCTTAAATCAGTCGGTGGCATACCATCGCTCAAGTCATTGGACGAGATTGCACAGCATGAGGAGGCACCACCCAAGTCTCCAACATCTATCAATACGCTCATTCCCCAAGACGATGTCAGGAAGCCACCGACTGACGTCACTCGAGCCGCCTCTAACAACTCGACCGTGAATTCCGGTTCTATGGCGCCTTCCTCGTCAGCTGATAACGCGGAAGCCACTGATACGGTACCAAACACGACTCATCGCGCCGCCACCTCTGAACTGCAGACGCCCCCAAGCCAGACCGCACTCGGGGCCGGACGACTCGACTCCAACGCTTCCGTGAACGTTGTTCCGTCAACTTTTCAATCTTCTGCGACTCAAATCACTGTTACTTCCCCCGCCGGCAACTTGGAACAGCCGTCCCTTACGAATGAAACGCACGACCTTGTCGTGCGTCGTCTACAAGAGGCAGTCTCTGACGCAAACGCACGCGGCTCGCAGCAGCTCCGACTCGAAAAATCATTTGTCGAACTCATCTTGATGTCATTAGAGCAGAGACAGAAAGAGTATGGAGAACTCAAGGACAAGTATGACGGGACCAAGGTAGCGTTGCGTCCACCAATCTCTACTTCGTCTGATGACTGTATTTATCCGATAGCGAGCGAGCGAGCAGTACATAGACGGGCTCACTGTGGCACAGAAAGAATACGACCGCGAGCTTGTGGCACGTCGTAACGCGGAGTCGGAGATCATTCGTCTAAGAGTCTTACTTTCTGGCCAAGCTGCCAAACTCACCGCCTTGACGGGCGAGAGCAATCGGCGGGAGGCACGGCGACAATTTTCAGAGGAGCTTAGTAAAAACCTTGATAAGTTGGAAAAGGATCTCTCTAAGCTGAAAGCTGAGAGAGAGGTTACGTTAGCAGAGGTAGAAGAGCTGTGCTCCTCCAAGAGGTATACATCACATCGTATCCGCCACCACACAGCTTACTCATCGGAATACAGTGCTCCCGGCAATGTATCTTCGGGCGAAGTTTCGGCTGCCCAGATGAGTCGCTCATTGACGATGCGGCTGGACAACATCAAGAAACAATATCAGCACGAACTCGTGCCGCTCACCCAGCAACGCGACACCCTCATGAGAGAGATCGCCGAACTCAAATCGGCACGCGAGCAATTCCTGGAAGAGACAACGGTGCTCAACGCTAGAAACGAAGAACTTGCCCAACTCAGTGCTCAGTACACTCGGCGGATGGAAGTTACCCGATCGGACACATCGCCAGTAGTAGATGTGTCTCCCATGAAGCTAGAACCTACGTTGATCGAAAAGAGGAGCATATCGTTTGATCGCAGTCGACCACCTGCGCCGGAGTCTTCAACATTGATGCAGCCGTTGCTCAGTGCAGGATCGGGATCAAATCCCAGCACATCGACCCTCGTCGAGGATCGTGACATCAAGGTAGTCCGCCTACCGAAACCCGAACCTCCCGAAGCCATGTCCACTCTCAAGCATGGCATATTCAAGTGGCCAGGCAACCGGATAAGGGATCAAATGCTTGCCACATCGGATCCCAAAGGCAAAGGTTACTTTGAGCATACTTTCCAACCAGCGAGCGCCATTCGGTTTTCGCGTTGTGACCATTGTGGAGATAAGCTGTGGGGTGGATCTCATTTCCGTTGCACGAGTGAGTTGTTTTGGGAAAACGTCTTCTACGGTTTCGCTCAACCGCCGTTTAGTGTGCCATATCAATGTTCATTCGCGATGCGTGAACCAAGTTCACCCGCCATGCTCTCGCCATCCTTCACGTCATCGGGAAGAACTGAACGGGATCGTGCAACAACGTATGTTTGGTGAAATTTGCGAATGATGCTCCGCGGCTCACGTGTTTGGTAGCTCCCTCGATATTTGGGCGTGACCTCGTTGACCAGGTCAGATCTGACTTGCGGTGGGGGGAACGCAAGGTTCCCGTTGTCGTAGAAAAGTGCATAGAGGCAGTCGACGCGCTGGGTCAGTCTTCTGCTTTGGCCATACTAACACTTATTGACGTATCTGCAGCGCTCGACTTTGAGGGGGTCTACCGCAAGACGGGAGGCACGAGCCAAACCAAGATGATCACACAACTCTTTGACCGAGGAGACTATACGGCCTTTGATCTCATGGATACGGACCGATTCAACGATATTTGTTCCGTGACGTCTGTGCTCAAGACCTACTTCCGCTCGCTACCGGTACCCTTGCTGACGTACGACCTCCATGAAGAATTCATCGCGGCCGCCGGACTTAAGGATCCTGCACTCAAAACGAAGCAACTTCAAGAACTCGTTGGCCATCTTCCGCCCGAACACTATCACACGTTGCGGCTCCTCGTACTCCACTTGCATCGGTAAGTATCTGTCCGGTTCCCGGCCGTGACTCATGACTTAAGACTCATGTCTGTGCAGCGTGCAAGAACATAGCGACACCAACTTGATGAATGCGCGTAACCTGGGCGTTGTATTTGGACGTAAGTACCGCTTTCTCAGCTGACGCGCATTCAATGCTGATTCGGGCTCTGCCTGTCTCATCCACCTAGCGACGCTGATGTGGTCGAGAGACCCGGGCTCAGAATTTAGCGACATGGCTGGTAAAGCGCTGATGGTTGAGTGGCTCGTGGAAAACGCCCCCACGATCTTCCGACCGTAACATATGGCCATCTGTTCCCTCGTTTGTCCTTTTTCGTGCATCGTCTGCGACGTTTTGTTTTTTTAAGATAACCTATTGTATTTTTCCTATCTCGTCATTTCTCTCGTGTGCTTTTTGCCTGTCCGGCTAAATTATGATGACCTCTCCCTCGTTTTTTTGGGTTTGGCAGGGACGATAAATCCGTTACGACCGCTTTACGCTGACGTTCATGTCCTATGGAAGTTACCCCTTTTTTCGTTCTCACACACGCTCTCTGACGGCCCCTCGTGTTTGTGTTTCGAGGGGGGCTGCATTCATCCTTTCCACCCTGGCGTGTCGTTTTCTGTTTCCTTGCCTTTTTCATTCGATATATATCCATATCCATATCCAACCTCTTTTGCCCTCGTTACGTGGTTGCTAGCACTTCGCTGTCGCTCGCACATTTCCCCCCTTTTTTTGGATTGTCAGGATACCCTAATGGATACCACGGTCGGGCGTTTTCGGGCGGATTGTGACGGTAGAGGGGACATAGAACCGGAAATATATACTACATGACACAGGAATGTATGAAGAAAGAGACCAAGAAAGGAAACGAGAACGAGAGTGAAAAGCGAGTGCGCGAGTGAGTGAGAGCAAGCAAACCGCAACGATGACAGAGATGATGCTCTCAAAAGAGCTCGCGCGATCGACGTGATCGAGGCGCAGTTTTGTCGGGCTTGAGAGTGCAGTAGAGGAAATGACGACGTGGGCCGGACGCCGCAGCAACGGCAGCGACACGTGCCCCAAGAGGCACCACCGTCGCGTCACTTCGTATCCCGAGCGAAAACATCCGGTCAAACACTGGTCAGGGATGGATACGTCAACACAATCGAGGGACGGGGAGAGAGAAGAGGACAGCGGGACGTAAGGGGAAGGGAGAAGGAAGAAAAAAAGGAAACGATCGCTTACGCGTTGCAGTAAACGCTTTTGCGGTCGTTTGACACGCCAGATGGGTGAGTGACAACGGGGGACTGACCCCCTCGAGATTTCGGAGGTAGCGGTAGACCATCGACGGTTGACAAGGGCCTGTACACGTGCCAGCGTTAGGAAGGTAAACCAAACATGGGGAGAAGGGAAAATGGGAAATCACCGACCAAATCTAAACACGGCGTTGTAAGCCTGCCTCCATTTCTCTTCGAGTAAACGGGCGCAGTTTGCTGTGTCGGGACAAGTCGGGCACTACCAAAAAAGGGGGGGTCTATAAAGCCTCAAAACGGATTCGAATGGGTGATACGCACACACTGATACTCCTTGGCTAGCGGCGTCAAGCCGAGCTTCAGAACGCGTTCCAGAAACCAATTGCGTCTGTAATCTCAAATTCAGACTCAATCACAATAGAAACAGTGGGAAAAGGCGGCGCCCACGGCGTCTTGCGCGTACCGTTTTTCGAGTTTCAAGAGGGTTTCTTGACTGAGCGTACTCAACTCCTCTTCAGGCCATCCGCCGGGATTATCGAGCACGAAACGGCTGGACTCGCGATAGAGCTCTTCTTCCTCGAATAATTCCGCGATGCGCATGGCTTTGATAGGTTTGCCAGCTGCGTGAGTGAGGAGGAAGGTCCGGCACTCTTGTTGGAGTGCTGGAACACAGAGCTTGTGAGAGATGTTCATAAGACCCTCGACGTTATTCCAGGAGATGTTGCATTGAAGGCTGTATTATGTTCGGATCGTCACACATGCAGAGTCGCGAACGGACGTACTGTGGATACACGAATTTGAGGAAGTCGTGGAAGATAGAGGCTTTTTCTTCCTTGAGGACGATGACGGCGTCCTGATCGTGCGTCCGACGACGTCTCTTCACGGTAGCAAGGGTGATCTGGGATCCTGATCGGTTGTGCTTGCTCTTGAAGTCGTGCTTGACGCCGACAGAGCCCTGAAGCTTTGCGAGACTTGTTCCGCGAGCGCGTGCTTGACGCATGTTCATCGACTTTGGTGATCCAAGTTGCTCGGGTTCGCTCTCACTCGTTTCGCTGTCACTTGCGGGAGGGTTCTCGATCTCCACAGGAGATGAACAGTCAGAAGCGGTGTCACTGGAACCTTCCTGGATGTCCTCTTCAGGGGTAAAGGACATGGCAGCAGGCACGTCGGGGTTATTCGATTTGCTTCCCGGGATAGTGGGTGGTTGAGATATGGTGATGACGGATGACATGGATGGTGGCCGACCGGTCTCGAGCCATCCACCACTCAAGGCAGCCTCGAAGAACGGAGAAGCGAAGAACAGAACCTCCTTGTGCGCCCTGTCACGTAGCAGGAATAGCACCGATTCCCATGTGATACCACGGTCAGGAATAACCAAATGTCAGGGAGGGGGAGGAGGGCGACCCACCAGAACGTGGTGCTCTCGACGACGATTTTGACAGTGCCAGGGAACCTTCCGTTGTTCCGGATGAAGGTCTCGTCGATTTCTATAGCTTGATCGGACTCGTAGAGGTTCAGTTCGGTGACGAGCTCATCGTTGTCGCACTCCTCGAGTAGCCATGGAGGAGAACCAGAGGAACGAAATATGCCTGATGCGGCCGCGTGAGTTTCGGTGGGCGAGCTGAGGGATGCAGAAGGGTTGTTGTGTCCGCGCGAATTGCGAGCGATGAGGATATGGGAGGGATTGGTGCTCATCATGGTGCCGACGTGAGGAAGGTCCGTCGGAGTCAACAGTGGAGGCATCCGACAAGGACCTACCCGCTTGGACCACCACCGCCCTCAAGTTGGATTGGGTGGAAATGACGAGGCAGTTTTAGTCGCTAAATTCAGCTTCGCCTCGCTTCGGAACCGCTTCAGGACCATTCTCGTCGATGTCCGAAGGCTTCAGTCAGCTCCACTTGCCAGTAAGCTGATCAACTGCCCAGACCGCGTCATGGTGCACAGTGATCACCTCGTGCATATTCCACTTCTCCACCCGCGTACTAACTGTTCTCGATATAACTTGAAACATTTCGATTGTTTCAGAACTTCCGAATCTCAGATCAAATCCTTATCAAAGATGACAAACGCTCATCAACGTAAGTTGCACATAACCCGGTACGGCCTTGTAGTGTAGCGGTTATCACTTGGGATTCTGAAGATATCTTCCCAAAACCCAGGTTCGATTCCTGGCACGGCCTCAAATGTTTTTTGTTTGTCATAGAGCCTATCAGCATTTTGGTCGATTCCAAACTACCCCTGAGGCTTGAATGACTTCTAAGCTCATCAAGTCGAACATCAAATATGGCTGATTTTACGGCAAATTACCAAAGTAATGCGTCGTCCATGGATTACTCTGATTTTGGAATATATTTGTTCACTTTCCAACTTCTAGGTACGTGCTGTTTCCAGTGCTTACCTCCGGAGGTATACACTAGGACCGCGAGGCCCATTTCCCTGTGTTGTTGAGTTTGGGTGTTCCACGTGAAGCCTTTCGACGCATTTGTGGAGTTGGACTGGACCCACGCCACGAGTCAACCGTGGCAACATGATGCAGTAATTATCCGTTTGCTCCTGGAGGCACCCAAGTAGTTCGACTGGGCGGGGATAGGTGACATTCGATCAGACGCAGTGGAGGCTCATCACGTCGGTAGTTCTTTTTGCAGGTAGTCTCCTCTCCCGTCTTTCATCGAAGAGTCATGAAGCGTGTCAAGAAATTCGGATTCGGCGTCGAACATACAAAATGATCGTATTCTCTCCCGATAATTGTTTTTAATGATATTTGCGCGTAGCCTCTGCATTAATTTGATCGGGAAAACTAGCCCTTCGAAAAGTAAGGTAGGGAGCTCACGGACGATGGAAGTCAGCACGAAACAATGTTCACAAGCTTCGTTGAGCTAGCCTTGGAGTCGCAACAGAGGAATGTATAGAGGCTGTTAGAAGAGTACGACTTTCTTCGGTTTGTTAGACACCTGGTTTTTACCCAATGTTTTCACCATCTCTGCCTCAAAACCCGTCTTCGCGTCAAGTCGTTTCCTCCGTCGGTCCACCTTCTCGTCTTTCGACACTTCTGCGTTCTTCCGCTTGAAAGTATGGAAGTCATCTTCATCTGCACCGGCTCCACCCCCAGTGCCGAAGATGGATGTCGCCGCTGTCCCTGATGCATCTTGCCTCCGAAGTTCGCAGTCTTTCGCTAGATGTGTGTTCTCCCCGCAGAGCTTACAGCTTCCTCCGTTCGGATATACACCCTTCTCCTTGTTTTGCGGGCACGATGAAGCAAGATGACCCTTTCCCGAGCAAACGAAGCACGAGGCAAATGGGAAACGATTCAGAGGATCCTCCGGCTTCTTGCAACGAGATAGTGTATGTTTCGTCGAGCCACATCTGTTCATCGTTTAGTAAAACATAATCGGAAAGGAAAACACACACCTGTAACAGATCCCGACTGTGGTGTTAACGTTCTTCAGACCCTCTCCAGCTGTTCCGGGACAATCCTTGGCGGCGTGACCCTTTTCGCGACACGCAAAGCATACAGTATCAGCTTGACGGTCTGACATCCTTTGCAGCCTACGTTGCTCGGTACGCTTATTGTAACCGCTTATTGCAACATCTGGTGAAAGAGACTCAGTCCTCAAAAATAAGGACAACATAATACTCACTTTTTCCTCCGCGCTTTCCCATCGTCTTGAGCTTTTTCAGTCTGGTAACGGATGATCCCCCTCCATTGCCCTCTGTTCCTACCTCTCCTCCAGTCCCATCATTTCCTGTCATTTGTGTATCACCACCATCTACGTTTGGCTTTTTTGTCCTCTTCCGTTTTTTCTTTGGATGCGCAGAGTCCCCTTGGCCTGCATCTGCAGTGTTTCCTTCAGATACAGGGTGTTCGTTAGATGTCGTCGTTTGGTCCGTTCCAAAACCTGCTTCCAAGTATTTGCGTTTTCGGCCAAAGTTTGTGACACGGGTCATGATTGTCCACACGGCTTTGAGCAATTTCTGGCAGGTAAGCTAATCAATCACGTACGGAAATATGGCCCCTGACTTCGTGTGAAGCATACACTGACAGTTATCAGCCACTTGCAAGATACAATGTACACCACACAGGGTTATAGTTGAACTTCGCTAACGAGCACATACATTTCCATTATGGCCTTCGTCAATAACTACGCTTCTGAGCCAGAAATTCTCGAGAGCGAATTGTATGGTCCCGAACCATACGATCTCAACTTCGTCCTCCCGGCGTTGTCCACGGACAAGTTGCGACTCGTCCCGTTCATCCCCCGGGTTCATGATGCATGCTGCTGCCTACTTTGATGGTGTCCGTGGACACGAGTCCATGTTCAAATACATGTCTCTCGCTCTCGAACATCCAACCGACTTCCTTCGATTCGTCGAGAAGTGTCGGCGAGATAAAAGTGCCATCCTATTCGTAGCACTTGAAACCACTCGTCCAGACTCCAATCATCCCGAGTGGGAGGGCTCGTTAGTGGGCGCGGGCTCTTGGGAATTGACAAGACGAGATTCGTCACAGAGATCGGCCCTGTGATCGTCCTTCCTTCCTTTCAGCGAACTTATGTCGGCTCTCATGCTGTCGGTTTTTTATTGAAGCATATCCTCGATCTCCCACCTTCTGGACTTGGTTTCAGAAAAGTCAAGTGGGCTGCGTCTTCGACCAACGCGCCCTCTAATGAGCTTGCCAAAGGGATGGGATTCAAGCTAGATGGTGTGTTGAGATGGACATATGTGCTGTCTATGGTTGAAGGATACCCGAAATTGGGGAAAGAAGCGAGGGCTACTGATGCGGGAATTGGTTTACTAGGTATAGATACCAATGAGTGGGCATTGTGCTGGGATGACTGGGAAGAAAGTGGAAGAGAGCTTGTGGAACGTGCCTTTGCAAGGGTAGCGTAATCATCTAAATGAAAGGGGATACTGACCGTCTGATGTTGAGGAGACAGGTACGCATCGGACCAACTTGATCTGTGCATAATTTGAAGTGTCGATGACCTATATATTCCGTTTGTTCTTCCCTCGTTGGACGACTGGCCACCAGACTAGTTCTTTGGGTGCATGGTATCTCCTTGCAACTGACAGTCAGATGCAGTGTATGTTATCGTCCGGTCTGTCACTGCAAAGCCTGCTTCCACTAAGTAGGTGCGCTTTCAGCTAAAGTTTGGCTAGCGATGATTAAGATTGAACACACCTTTGAGTAATGCTATCAAATCTAGTGACCCGAAGGCCATCTGCAGCGATATCATCCATATGTACGTGGAAATAGCCCCTGTCATGTTAGTCAGTACCCGAGCGGTGCCCGAGTCAAGTTGAGTCAGTCTGACGGCAGCGTTGTATACTTACCACGATGCATACTTATTTCTAGAGGTTATCGGTGATCTTCCCTAAAGAGCACACTGTGACGCCTCCGTCATGGCCTTCGTCAACAACTATGCTCCTAGGCCAGAAATTACTGAGAGCGAGTTGTATGGCCCCGAACCATACGATATCAACTTCGTCCTTCCATTCCCCCCCGCACTGTCCACAGACAAGCTGCGACTCGTCCCGTTCATCCCTCGAGTTCATGCCGCCACCTACTTTGACGGCGTCCGCGGACACGAGTCCATGTTCGAATACATGCCCCTCGCTCTCGAACACTCTACCGACTTCCTTCGATTTGTCGAGAAGTGTCGGCGGGACAAAAGTGCCATCATGTTTGCAGTGCTCGATACCACTCGTCCAGACGCCAATCACCCCGAGTGGGAGGGCTCGTTAGCGGGCATGTTCGGGCTCCTTGAAACCGACAAGACGAAGCTTATCACAGAGATCGGTCCTGCGATCGTCCTTCCTGCATTCCAGCGAACTCATGTCGGCTCTCATGCTGTCGGTTTGCTATTGAAGTATGTCCTCGATCTCCCACCTTCTGGACTTGGTTTCAGAAAAGTCAAGTGGGCTGCGTCTCCGGTCAACGCGCCCTCTAATAACCTTGCCAAAAGGATGGGATTCAAGCTAGAAGGTGTGTTGAGATGGAAATATGTGTTACCAGCGGTCGAAGGATACCCGAAATTGGGGAAGGAAGCGAGGGCTGCTGATGCAGGAAACGGTTTACTGGGCAGGGATAGTAATGAGTGGGGAATGTGCTGGGACGATTGGGAAGACAGTGGAAAGGAGCTAGTTGAACGTGCCTTCGCAAGGGTAGCGTGATTATTAAAGAGGATACCTAACACACGAGTTGAAATACAAGGGTTTTCCTAGAAACCACAACATGGTACGAGTCGTAGTGTACCTCACGATGAGGGTCAGATGAGTTTACAAAACAAGGTCCGAGCGTCCATTCCATAGATACCAGTATACACTAATCCTACAGCTTTAGAATACTATAAGTGAGGTTAACAATGATGAAGACTCTCACATCATTCACGTTATCTGTCTAGTTTCCAATTATTCTCCTTCACCAACTTCTCTCGTTCGAGTAGATATTTTCCTTGCGAAGAGCTTCATCACATGTGAAACTAGGATACTCAAAATGCCCACCTTCTTTGTATTTCTGGGTCTGGTCGGAAGCCTTGTGGTAGTACCAGCCGACACGGTCATTGCAACCAAGACAAAACACGTCAGCAACCGTGTGTACACCAGTCCTGGGCATGTACAGGGTGAGTTACGGGTTGTGTGCAGAACGAAGGAGGATCACAGAAGTGGCCGATCCTCTTTTCTCCCTAGCTTCACGTTGACGGCAGTATGCATGAGGCTGGAGAGGGCTACATGTGAACCATCGTGATATTACATTGTCCACAGACGACACACAATCCTCGCCCTTCCCTTCCGGAGAAGGACTTGCTGATCAATTCGTCTTGAAGTGCCTGCCAAATGAAGTGCAGTTAGTGTGGTCACGCTATCAGGGGTCGTTGATGGTGCGCACGAGTACAGCAGAGCAGTTTGCGCAGATGAATCTAGGGTGGTCATGAAACATCGAAATGACAGGGTGCTTCGTGTTGTCAATTGGCTCTGCCATTGCCTCGGAGACGCGAGCAGGATACGGCTGAAGCGGTGGCAGCGGTGGAGCACCAGGGACAAAGGTGCCGAATGAGACTACAAAATCGCCCCAGGAGGTCATCGTTCAAAGGCAAAGTTGGGCGTCGTAACTCGTAGCTGGACTCACAGGGAAAGCTGGCAGGGTTCTAACCAAATTTCTAGTTCTTGACAAGCTCCTTCACCGAGCCCTCTTAATTGAGCCTAGTAAACAGTTGCTGCAATTAGAGTGTGCATGTGATCACAGTGTTTGGGCCAGAAACGTCGTCCATTCCGAACGCGTGCGCACACGACTTCCATTCCATTCCTCGACAGCCTCCTCATCCTCAATCGATGCAAAGACGCGATTCAGATGCAGAACTGCCTCAGGAATTGATTCTAGCGATACAACGCGTGCTCGAGCTTAGCCCAGAGCAGAACGGCGATCCTCTCGATGACCTCTCAAATAACTTCAATCCTGTGAACGTCTTGAATCAGCTATTTCCGGACGGTATGTAACCTTTGTACATCTCGTGCTTGCTTCGTAATTTGGGTCGTCACAGAGGCCTCACTGGCTCGCTTGGATGCTGTTCAAGCACAGCTTGCCCAGGACGAGCGCGAGCTTCAGGCCGAGATCGACGCGCTTCAGGATGTACTTAGGCGGGATCAAGACCCAGGCAGGATGCAACTGATTCAGGAAATGATCTCCGTACGGTTTGCTTTCCTTCACATATTCGTTGGTTGTTCAAGTCTCCATGCAGGATCTCCTCGGGCAAATGTCGCGCATACGCGAGAAAGCATCGGAATCGGAGGCAGTGGTGCGGGATATTACAAAAGATATACAAGCCCTGGATCTTGCGAAAAAGAACCTCATTCTGAGTATGACGACGCTGAAACGGCTGCAAATGCTTGGTGAGTCCTTAAAGACAAACAACTTCCTATGTTATTGATTTCGCAGTTAACGCTCTCACTCAACTGGAGGACCAGGTGAAGGAGAAAAGGTACACGGAAGTCGCACAATCGTTGGCTGTTGGTAAACTCCCTACTCTCGCTGTCGAAATCATTAACATGTCTCTTAGGCGGTGAAACAGCTCTCTGCCTCGTTTAAGCCTTACATATCTGTCCACCGCATTATGGAAGTTTGGAAACGGATTCAACAGGTACAAGGAGAGATCAGAAGTCAACTTGATTCCGAATTCGATTCATTGTACGTCCGTGCTACTATGCTATGGTCGAATCATCCCGAAAACCTATACCACATACCACAGCTTCCTCCAAGATCTCTCCAAACCGTTCAAGGCTACTCAAATCACGGATGCTTGTGCTGTCATTGATGTGCTTGGTCTAGATGTGCGCATTCAGCTTATCGAGCGGTATGTGACGCTCGAGCTCAAAGAGTACCGTCGCATCTTCCGAGCAAGTGACGAAGCGGGTCATCTCGACAATATTGCAAGAAGATTCGCTTGGTTCAGGCGGTTGTTGGCCTCTCACGAAACAGAAATCGGTAGGGTGTTCCCTGCTGAGTGGCGGGTTGACTGGTGGCTTTTTGCCAAGTTCGTCTCGATAACAAGGTGAGTATATACAACTCTTTCTACTGATCGTAAGGTAATCCTGTTTTTCCAGGGATGATCTTTCAACGCTTTTGTCTAAAGCGGGCCCTTCGCTCACCGTCAAATTGCTCCTTGAAACACTTCAGCAAACAACAGAATTTGAGCTATCCATGGCAAAGAAATGGGCCACTTCTGTATGTGTTCCATCCATAGATGGTGAAGGCTCGCGCTAGACCGCTGTACAGGTAGACGAGATTCTGAAGGCCGCGTCACCTCCAACAACACAGATCCAATCCATGTCTTCGGCATTTGAACCTCATCTCGGTGTATTTGTCGACGCTCAGGACAAGTAAGTTTCTGATTAACCTTGACATCCTGTCATTATACATACATTATTAGAGCACTGGCCGACATGCTGGCTCCGCATCGTGGTTCCAAGGTTCGCAGCTCAGTCGATACCTCTTCAAAGCCTTCCACCACCGCATCAACCCCTCGAGCTTCCCTTTCCACTCCTGATGAGCCCGAGCCAGCGCCGACCGTACTCCCTTCCTCGACGGAACTCTTCTATTTCTATGCCCAGAGTTTAGATCAGTGTGCCAAACTATCAACCGGCCAAGCGCTCTTCGATTTGTGCGGGGTACAAAAGAAGTGGCTGAAAATCTATGCTGGTCCGTTCGTCGTTTATTTGGGTATTTCATGATATGACTTTTCACACAGAGGATGTACTGTCTTCGAAGCTGAAACGGTAAGAAAGTCTGAAGCACTCGGGTACACGGTGTTAATTCAATGGCTAAATTAGGCCTCAGACCCAATCACGCAAGTCCATGGACTCGAGATTTGACAGGACCGAGCTTCAACAAGTATGTTTACTCATTAATACCGCAGACTATTGTCAGACTACTGCGGCGGAGGCATGTCTTTATTTTCCTTTGAACCAAACCGAAAGCTAATGCGTTATAGTTGGAGGAGAAGATCAAGGAGAAGCTGGACTCGAAATTCAAAGAGAAGGTCAAATTGCAGGCCGAGCGGGATCTTTTCATGAGGTTCGTAATCTGATTATCAAATAGCTCCGGTCCCATATTGATGGATGTAACGTCAGCGTGATTTCAGCTGCCATCAACATACAACTACGCGAACTTGAATCGGTTTGCGACAGCGCATTCAACACGATGTCACGCGTTAACTGGGGCGCGACGAATCAAGTTACCGGACATTCGCCATTCTTGAATGATATCACGCAGGCAGCTGAGCAGGTGACCGAATTAATCAAGCCTTTGGTGGAACAGAAGAAATATTTGAGGAATTTCCTTGATAAAGCTTCTAGGTCGGTATTACAACGAACTTCCATCGACGGTCTCGTAACACCGTTGCAGCCTTCTTTTGATGCGGTTCACAAATGCTCTCGTGAAAAGCCGGCCACTCAGAGAAATCGGAGCTGAACAGGTTTGTACATATTACAATGTAGTTACATTGATACCCTGACGAGAACACGCCACAGCTACTCATCGACCTGGGCGTTTTCAAGTCATGCCTATTAAAGTTACCAGGGGAAACGCTCTCCACCACCAGGTACTCGTCATCCCCTGGAGATACGCAGAACACAGGAAGCTAATCGATTGATCAATTTGTAGCTACACTCGTAGTCTCACAAAAATCACCACGCGATTAGAGGCACTGCTCAAGGTCATCATCACTCCTGTCGTAAGTTCTACATCCGTCTTAGTGCCCAGGGTCTGGGCTCATCCCGGGTGATTCAAAGGACCCGCCGGAAGGCTTGATATTAAATTACACGCTCGTCATTGGCGATGCTTCTTTCTCTAATTTCCAAAAGGTGAGCTCACTCCGTCGACCCAACCAAGGAACCGCAGTCACCGTCTCTCTCCCCTGCACCAGATTCTCGACTTGAAGGGAACGCCAAAAACGGAGCAGAACAGCCTCCTTGACTCATTCCTGACCATCACGAGTACAAAAACGGACCTTGAGGCCACGTCTTTCCTCACGTCATTGGACATGGATCCTCCGGCTAACTTGGCCGTCGGAAGCCCGGCGACGGGTCGTATCGCTCTTCCGTTGACCTCGGCATCGACTGCGGAGAGCGTGTTCAACGCCCTGACGTCCCCCCCGTTGAGCGGACCGCCCTCTGGGTCTAGCAACGACGGTAGCGCCAAAGGAAACGAACCTGGACAGAAACGAGAGGTGTTTTCCGACATCAGGCGATTTGTCACGTTTGGGTTACGGAGAGATACGCAACCACCATCATGAAAAAACATATGCAAGTGTACAGCAATGACGCATCTTTATCCGGAAGGTGGCTGTCATTGTCCGGGCCGTCGCACATCACGGGATGACCTGAATTTCGCGCCACCATCATTTTTTTTATGCGTTTAGTTAGATTGTCATGGAGAAAAATGCGATTATGTGGTACAAGTGGCGGTATGCAAAGAGACGGATCGGTGACGCGAAATTGAACCGATGCCTAGGATGACAACAATCGTGCGCAAAACGAGTGAAGCACAAGAACAATGTTCGGCAGTATGGGGTATGTCATTGAACGCCAAGAACCGAGAAGGAGTGTGCAGTGGAACGTAAACGCCGTGTGTGTCCAAGAAATGGTATCATTGCTGGCTACTAGGTCATTACTGGCTACCCGGTGGGTCAGCGCGGGCCACGTAAGCTGCTCCGCCCGCCCTGCATGGGTAATTGAGGGGTTGCAGAGCCTCGGATGGATCCCGCCGTCGACGGTCTCGGCCTAGGTCCCAAGAGTAAACCAACACGGAACATGGATTGTGCAGGAGCAGTCCCCGGTCGTCCGGGGCTTGGCACAGTGCTGGTCGGACTCATGGGCGAAATCATAGGTGAGATAGTACTGAGGGGTGACATCGGCAACCCAAGCACGCGTTGCACGATGAAAGGAGGTGGTGGGGAATATGCAGGCGTGTTTGGTTGAGAACCATCACGATGAGGAAGAGGCGGATGCGGAGGGAGAAAGGATCCGACGCTCCCCCGTCGGGAGTCAAGGCCCGTATAGTCAGAGAAGCTGTGTCTGAAATGGATTTCGGAAGCAGAAAATGGAACGCTCTCGGTGGGGGAATCGGCGGGAATAAGTGCGAGTTCAGGTGGCGTGAGTTGGGGAACCTGCAAGAATTGATCCTGGTTAGAAGTGTTGGGTGGTGTGATGTGGCGTCCAGGGACATTGTCAGATGGATAGGCTGTGTATGTTGGTAGAGGAATTGTGATAGGAAACGGGAAAGGTGAAGATCGTTGAGTGCGCGCTGTTGTCGCAGACGGTGCTGCCCGAGTGCCCGAGTTGCCCGAGTTGCCCGAAGAACCACCAGATGCAGTGGAAGGTGCATCTGGTTTTGGAGCCAACTCGTCTTGCGGACGTTCTGTCCCTGGCATCCGCGTAGAAATGGTCTCGCTCCACGTAGAAGCCTCTCTGCCCTCATGGCCAAGCTCTGCGGGTGCAGAACTGAGGGTAGTCTTCGAGTGCTGTCGTAAAGAGGCGCGGGACGAAGTCAAGTCTAGGAAGGAGTATGTTCCCGAACCGGGCGCCGTCTCGCTGGGTGCTCTAGCAGAACCAGACTCGTGCATGACGACGGGCACGGACTCTGGCCCTGAAGAACTTGACGTCTCTTGTCTGTCCACATACTCGCTTTGTCTGCCATCATCTCGATGAGCTTTCCGATATAGTCTAGAGCGCACTTTCGACCATGTGCTGCCCCCACTAGTCCTCCTGGAATCGCGATTGCCCTTGCGAGCCCCAAAGATAGGAGTCATGTCTATCTTAAAAGGACTCGTGTCTCGTATTTGAAGAAACTCGGGTTGTTGGCTTTCGCGCGACTGTCCGGTTTGGTCGTGAGCGCCGATGCCGAGCTTCGAACGCACTGTTCCATCAGAAGCAGCAAGCGCCTCAGAAGTTCTCGGACTCAATAAAAGAGTGGCAGCAAGCGTTTCGTCTTGACGCGAAGTGAGGGTTTTGACATCGGCGTCGTCGTCGTCATCAGCAGCGGCAGGGTCGTCCACCTGTTCCACACGTATCTCGGGAAGTAAGATCCCATGCGCGTCTTTGTAGGAGATATATCTGAAGGAACGGGGAGTGCGTGCCACGGGATTGTACCATCCAGGAGCCAATTTTTCCGACTCTGGTGCCTGCGTTAGGACTGGCAGATCTTCAGTTAACGTGTTTGCGGAGAACCGTTTCTCGTCGCGTTCCCACTGGGTTGTCATTGGGTAAGATTCTGCCAGTCCACTGAGCCCGTCGTGCGACCTTCCGCTGGAGCTGCTTCCTAGCTTGTTCTTGCGGTGAGTAAATGGTAACCCGCGGCGTAAACCAAGACCGAAACCGTAGCCTTTACTGGTGCTAAGACTCGTATCCTCTCCAGAAGGTGGGCTTATATCAGCGGCTTCTTCGGCGTCTGTATCACCCTTCTCGTGATATTGATGCTGTCCCGCTCGTAGGAGGGCTTGACGATTAGCGGCACGAGCCTTCCGCCGCACAAAGCAAACATAATAGAAGATGCCTACAATCACCAAGAACAAAACAGCAGCGAGCACGGCGGCTGCGATCGTTCCTGCGGAGATGGAATTACTACTGGACGAACTGGGGTAACACCTTCACAGAAAGCGAATCAGCCACGATTTATGAAACCAAGAAAGTGACATACGTTGTCTGATTTCCAAAAGAAGTGACATTCATGCCACCGACTCGCAAGGCAAGAGTGCGATTTTCTTGGTTGGTCACCGTGATATGATGTACTATATCCTGAGAAAGATCGGTCGCGTAGAAAAGCAGGGTGTCCGAGTCATTGTATGATGATTGAGCGGATAGATTGGTAGATATATCATCAAGCGTCACACTGAAATTTCCAGAGTACGAGGAGGTGAGGCCATAAATTGTGATTGCGGAGCCTATGCCAAGGTAGTTTTTATCATAGCCAATCGATGAGAGAACCGACTACTTGCCTACAAAGATGGTTTCGGCGCGGTCTCCTGCAGAATTCGACACGTGGGCAGAATTTCCAGTGCTATCCGTTGCAAAGCTCCATTGACCCTTGAACGCGATGTCGGAATCAGCAAGCACCTGGGAAGTAGCTGTAGTACTAATCAAATCGATCGTCATTAATGATGCCCAGCCAATCGCTTGGTACCCCAGATACCGATCACCGCCAACACTTACTTGACAGTTCCTACAGGGGGGGCAAATGTGATGCGCGCCATATCAAAGATGAGAAAAGCGTCAGGAGAGGTCGTGTTCGTGATGATAGTCGTGAGCAACAGCGAGTGGTTCGTGTTTTCCAGGTCGTCAAACGAAGCAAGGATGGTGTTAGATGGATCAGCAAAATAAGTAGATGGCACGGTCCCATCAAGGGAGATATTGTAAAGCGCATCGCTGACTGAGCCCAAGAGATCAATGCCTGTGCCTGAGTCGGGAATGAAGCACGAATGAACGAATGAGTTTACGTGGGGAGAGCGCGCATACCATTCCAGTTGACCATCAGACTCGCGCCATTGAGAGAGGTGAAGTGAAAGCTCGTCCCCAGGCCGACCTCGCCGGGATTTGTAGCGGCGCCAGACCCGGTGTACAGAAGCTCCCAGCCGGCGGTGAGATTAGAACTGGGCTCGAGGTTCACGAACGGGAAGTAGACGATCTCAGGGGAGTCATCGTCGACATCGAACTGATAGAGGGACTGTGCCATTCATCCAGCGCTGGCGGTGGGAGAGGGGGGGAGGAGTGAGAACGAAACGAGAGCGGACTGTACGAAATAGAAAAAGAAAGAGAAGAGACGCTCAGGCTGCCAAGTCGGCTGCCACCTCGAGGTAATGTCGTGTCGGGGATAACTCGCGAGGGTCAGCGGGCCGCCATGAATATGACGGTGTGACATATAAATGAACGCCTAATGAGCACTTGAGACTGGACTCATCCGTTCAAGTGAACACTTGTACGAACTTGTCTCCATATCAACGCCCATAATAGCCGTCTCGTCTTATCGGCGCGGATCTGATACGCCGCTCTGGTCTTCCTTTGCTGACACCTGCCAAGTCTGCACTGATAGACTGGCACGACTCCTGTGCACTCAGGCCCAACCCTGCGTCGGCCAATTGTTAAACGGTGGGTGCACGCGCGCGTTACCATCATCACAAACCAGTGTTCGTCCCCACGCCAGTTACGCAAATACCTCTGCACTGACACTCGCGTTACAGAATGGTACATCCTCCCGGAACGTACCCTTTCCTTCCGTCACTCCTGAGCCATGTCCGCTCAGCAGTGCCCGGATTTCCCCTCGAACCCGTGATCATCCAAGTATTGCTTCTTTGCATCATCGCCGGAGACAAGAACCTGATCCTGCGCACACGAGACGAAGATGTCACCCTCGTCGCCAAACTCACCACGCTGGTAGGCATTTGTTCGTTTCCTCCGACACGCCAAGCCACGCAATTTTACCATCTTCGCGTCGAAGAACGAGCCACATTAATGTTTCATTTCTAGGCGCTCAACACAATATTTGGCCACAATGCACACAGACTAAAGTGCCATTCCAACAGTGCGTCCCAGACGCCTTCCGAATTCCTTCGGGCCCTTTTTTTTCCTGGCTCGACAACCACGCCACCAACGGATATTAATTTAAATGGTTCACCATACAAACATAGGCATAGGCGTGTTTCAAGTTCGCGTAATTCAGTTGGCAAATTGCCCATAGCACCATCGACCTCCTTCGGCACAGTACGTAGCAGGCGAACGTCCATAACCCGTTCAACTTCCCACCCGAGTGAATTGAAGCTGGCTACTGCCCACGGAAGGCCACAATTAGACCCGGAGGATGTGAACGCAGAGGTTCATTCACAACGTCCCAGCTTTCACCCCGCCGGCGCGCAAACGGATACATCCGTCCAAACCCTGGCTTCTAGCATCAAAACTCATTTCAGAAATGTGTCACGCGGGAGTACAGAGGCATTGAAGTTGGCTTCTGCAGTAGTTGTGTCAGGTCTGGAACTTGCGAATCTTCCGTGTCAAAAAGCAGTCCTGCGGACTCTTGCAGAACGAAAAATCATCCTGTCAGATGGGGGAACATTTGGACATAACCAAGACGGGTCAACTCTGGAGCTACCTGACGGATTTTTTATAGTATATGTGTGTCGATTCGACCCACGAGAGAGACCTCCCATTTACAAGAGTCTGGTATGCATTCATTTTACGCAAATACCTTTCTCCTCAATGACCAATTCTTTCGACAGCTCGACAGGTTCGCGATGAGTTCTTCCGTCGACGTCAGCGCCCAGACCCGATTATCAATGCGCCAATTTCGGCCGCCTTCATCTCCGGCCACAACACCCTCGTCACCCCATACTGCCATCGCCTCCGCGGCTTTCTCAACGTCGCATCTGTTAAACTGTTCAGCCGGTCTGCAGATACCATCACAGCCCCTGGCGTTGCCGGTGATTCCTTCTGCACTCATTCAGCAACTCAAAAACCTTTTCGCGACCCAAACGCACATTAGACCTCCGCTTAACATCTACCTTGCTGATCTGTTTAGCGCCACACGACACTACGGGCCGTTGGACGGTAAGATGCTGACAGTACGCGCACGCCAGGATGCCGAAGCTCTGGTACGGGCGAGCCGTGTGCTTGGTGCCGATCAGACAGGTGCCGAGCTCATCAGGGAGCTTGCTGAACGGTCCCATGAGACCGATAATACCTCTGCCTACCCTTCGCACTCTAGCATCGCAAGTGCGTCTTCCGACGGACTTCTAGACGGGCTCGACGTTCCAGAGACATATGGAACCTTGGGCGATTCTAGTCTGCACAATAGCTTGGTGGAACAGCCCATAGAACTGGACGTATCGGAGGCGGATATAGCGAGGATGTTTCCGAGGGTTGTGTCACATCGGATTCGAGTCCGGGACTCGCCGTTCGATGAAATATTAAGCAGCGCAGTTTGTGGGGCGATAGGAGCAGGCCCTGGCAACGAATCTCAGGATGAAGACACAACAGTTCAACTTGAATGGGAACGAGAGACGGTAAAGGATATTTTGGTACATATCTTGGCCGAAGTCTGAGTGTAGCGTCTGCGTATCCCGTCCATCCATTATGATAAAATTCAATGATTTGGAATGCAGAGACTCTTACATGAGTCGTAGTGACTTGTGCACTTTGTCATTCGTTCAAAACATATCCGCGTTTGGATCATTGTGCATCATGCCATCAATGGACTCCGACCAATCCTAGCCACCGACTATGACAAACGGACCACCAACATCCCAAACCGGTCCTTCGCAAGTGTCTACAACGACGACACCCATCACGTCGGAGGCGACAGCACAACGACCGTATTATAATTTCGTCCAACCGAACGCCCAAGCTGGCCCTTCACAACAAACCGTGCCATACACGCAAGCCCACCTCGCACAACAAGCACAGACGCAATCTCAACAAAATGCGGCTCAAGCCTACTACATGGGCTACCCATCCGGGGCATGGCAGAACGCATGGCAGCTCTCCGGGTACCCCTTCGCCCCGTCTGGTAGTTCACCCTATCAGCAGGCGCACTACACGCAGCTTCCATACGCGCAGTATCAACAGTACCAGCCGCAACCCGCGGCTCGTCAGCGCAAACCCCCACCAAAACCACGCACGCCGACGCCCGAGCCCGTGTACAGACACTGGGACGAGGTGATACGCGCGTTCTTGAAGAAGGTCGGGTTAACGCAGGCTCTTAGGGGCTTCGAGGACGACATGGTCGTCTTGAATGCGGATTGGGAGAGAAAGAGTGTCCCTGGGGCGATTGGTGAATTAGTACGCGATCTCATGGTGCGGAGAACACGCTTCTTCCGGATGTGTGCTTGGGTTGACAATTCATATTTACGGACCAGACATTGGGCAAGTTCAAAGATGGGGAAGAACCAAAAGAACGTCCGCTAGAAGAGCGAAAGCTTGACTATGTTCAGTTGAGCACCGGCGCCGAGCCGCAGTCCCAGTCGACAGTAAGCCCGAGTGTCTTGCCTTCTCGTTAACGTGATTCATCGAAAACGCGCTTCAAGGTCACGAAAGACATTTCGCAATTTCTTGCCCAAAATCGTGCAAAGAACGACGCATCAAATCGCGCCGAGTTTCTCGAGTCACTGGCACAAAAGCGACGGCGACTCAATGTTGATCCAGAGAGTACCGAGCACGTCCCATCGTGCGCGAGAACAGACGCGAAAACCCTTGACAGAGACTCCCAAATGAAATATGACATAGCAAAGAATGAAGACGGTCCCCTGAGAAAGACAGTGAAGGCTCTGGATGGAAAAGAACCACGGGCAAACGGGAAGCTCGCCGCTCTTGCAGACGACACGCCAAGTGAACTTCAACCTGCAATAGACGAGAGGCTGAAAAACATTGAATTGCATGTTGCCGTACGCTACGGTAACGTTTCCTATTCCCGTCCAAAGTTATCCCTCTTGATGGTCGGTGAAAAGTTCCTGCACCACCGCACACCTTGCTTGTGCGCTTGCAGTTTCTAGAAGATCATATCATACAACTAGAGAAAGAGTATCCCCCGTGGGCGGCGTTACATTTCAATCAACCCAACCGCGGTGTATGTAATTGTGGTGGCCCATTATCCTATTCGCTGATCACGCGTTCTCAGTGGCCGCCGCCTCCGCGTCAAACACCCATCATAGTTCCCTCACACCTCACCGCGAAGAACGCGCTTGACGAACGCAGTACAGTCCCTACTGCCGCGGCGGGTCTTCTTGGCACTGCTGACAAGGCCGCCGGCGCACCAGCCAAAGGAAAGAACAAGGATAAATCAAGCTTGCATCGTGCTGTTATGGAGAAACTTGAGGTGCAAAAAGCTATGAACGACTTGGCAGGGATGCAAAAAGCCGGGTGAAATAACTCGCACGCACGAAAGACGGTTTGACTACGACCATTTGGCGCCGCCGGATGATTATTGATCATCGTCCGACGCTGACGATCGTGTGATGACTGCACCGGTTCTGCTACTTATCATGAGGGCCGCAGCTCGCAGTCTCGCCGTTTCTCTTCATCGCCAGTCTCCAGCTTTGTTGCTACAGATTACGACATCTTCACAGCGGATCTTTGCCGGATTCCGCCGAGCACAGGTAAATTATTCACGTATAGATCGTCGTCGTTTGTATCACTCAGCACACGGCCGAGGCAGTACCAGGGGTTTGCATCCCTGAGAATAGAACGGCAACAAACAGGTACACGAAAAATAAATATTGTAGCTGGATATATTTTTGCCATTCTGTACAGACATACACGGGTTGATTGAATGTGCCAGAAGATTGCTTGGATTGAACTAGCGGCTACGCATACCTTCTTCGATCCTTTCTAAAGTCTTTTTTCGTGGCATACGCACAGCTGAATTGAGCCACTTTCGACCTAAACCACGGCAGCACTTCGGGCTCGATGTTTGGACATCCGTCCACCTTGAGCGATGCAATGACGGCACACTTCTCTGCTGGATCAACAGACTCGGATGCATAGTGTGCCCGGGTCTTGACGAATGCAAACACGCTCGACGTGGTGAGATCCGAACACGAAGAGACGTCGACATGCTTGAGCGCACGACACGGTAGACCGTGTAGCGAATCGACCGCCTTTGAGGTAAGAAACTGGAACATCTCGTTCACGACCCCCTGGACGGTATTGAGACGCAATGTCTCGAGGTTGGGGGTGAGGGGTAGGAGGGTTGGCAAGGTGGATAGATCGAGAGTACAGGAGTCGATGTGGAGCTCGACAAGGGAAGGACGGGAAGCGATATGAAACAGGGTCTCGCTCGTCATCATAGCTATAGAAGATATGCTAAAGTGCGTGATCGACGGCGCAACGATAGTAGACATGATGGGGAAAGGGTTGCGGATGCTGTGACACTCGACGCTTTTGAGATGGTTCATCGCCACGAAGGGATTATTATCATCCAGGCGAAGGTCGGCGTCCTGTATCATTGGGCAATCCAAGATGAGTTTCTCGAGCGATGGATTGGCTGTGAGCACTTGTATGGAAAAATGAGCGAGAGTTCCAGCGAGATGTAGTTCCTTGAGCTCTCTGATCCGTTTCCACCACTCCTCCTTCATGTCAATGACTCCACTTATGTAAAGGGTCCTAAGTCTCCAGTTGGGACCGGAGAGACAACGAGATGACTGGACAGAGTCGGGCAGCCCGTATTCAAGCAAGGCCAGTTCGCGAAGCTCTGAAAACCTACATGGGATAGAGATGTCGCGGAGTGTATCATAAAGTTCAATGAACGCGGTGCTAGAAATCCGAAGGCTTGATAGATGGTCCCAACATAAATCCCGAAGTTCAGCAAACACGGGGGTCGTGTCTAGCTGTGACATGGCAGCTGAAAGGTGAGCGATGCGGTTCTTGGAGCGCTCTTTCCACAACTTTGCCTTTCGTAACGGATGTTTCCTAGAGAGCACAAGCGTATGCCATACAGAGGGCGTGGTGATGAGGATGCGGCGCCAGTGCCCGCAGACGTGAGATAATCTGATAGCCCAAATGTGATCCACGTCGACCAACAGGGTGAAGATCTGCACCAGGATCTCCACTGGCAATTTCCCCAAGAGGTATGAAGTCAGGGCAGCCTGCGACAGCCGTTGTTTCTCGGCAGCTGCCTGTACGACGACAGCCTTCTCTCGCAGTTCTACCAGCTGCATGCGCCGTCCAACATCCTCCGGTTTCAAACGGCCCAACGCATGGTCTGCCATCTTGATAGCAGAGCCATATTTCCCGAGGAGATCGAAAAGACGCGCTGAACGCGCGTAGCCCTGCCACCGGTCGGATGCAAGGTCAATGACGCGTTTTGAGTCGAGTAGAGCAGCTTTGAGATTGCCAAGTTTTTCGTGTACTGCTGCACGCGAATCGTAGATGATAAAGGCATTGTTTTCCAGTCCGGCAGCCTGTTGGATCACGGATCAGGGAATGATTGCCATGTTGTGGTTATCAGGGTTTACCCGGTTCATGTGAACGAGCGCTTGCTCGAGCTCACCACGCTTGAAACAAGTGACGCCCTTGTCGAATTCTGCTTTCCATGTCATAGTTCCAAGTTGTGGTTGGAAATCGTACTTTGAATGAGAACGTCGGAGCCTATCGCGTTCCCACCCTTATGTGGAGTGGTCGTGCGACAACACGAGTCTTCGGGGGCTGACTACTACATAGTTGACAATTCAAGCCGAGTTCAACTCACAAGTTGGTGCGTGGCGTTGACGGCTGAATCTGACCTCTCTTACCTTTTCATCCGATGTCTAATTAGGCTCGACCGGCAGGACTCGATGAACATACGCCGAATAGAGGTATGTTCCTCGGTCACTTCAACAATGGTAGCGTTCATGAACGCGAATTCAAACTCATCACCATGTGCATTGTCATTCTCGGCGTACGGCCAGCTCAATGACATTCTTCAAGTCCTCGCGTGCAACGTTTGTAACCTCCCGGAGAACTACCCCGCGCGGTACTGTGAGCTCCTCTGTCTATGTAGGCTTCGACTTTGTCACCTTTCCAACTGACAACCAGGGACATACACGTTACTTCACTGGCCAGAACTGTCCTTTCTGGTCGAGGACGAGAGAGGGAAAGTGGTGGGATATGTACTGTCGTCGATGTGTGGACCTTCCTTTCTGTCAAGCGTGTAGATCTAATCAGAAAGCAGAGAACCCGAGGATGGCAACCCTCATACGCAGGTCGGTCACGTCAATTCATTGACTGTCCTCAGACCCTATAGAAGACTAGGTTTCGCACAAAGGTTGATGAATCTCACCAGTGCGTCTTTCTTTCTTTACGCCGGTCATCATTCAAACGTCTGGGGCCAACATGGAGATATCAGAGGATGCCATGGTTCGCGAGGACGTTGGCGTTCAATACATTCAGTTGCACGTCCGAAAGTCAAACAAACCTGCCATCTCACTGTACCATAAGCTCGGTTACAAGCATCATCAATTCGACGAAAAATATTGTAGGTCTACGTGATTGTTTACCAACTGGGTCATCCATGTTCTGTAGACGCCGACGGCGAGGACGCATTAATAATGCAACTCACGATCCAGTCCACAAATCCAGAGCAGCAGGAGATACCGAGGTCTGTGTCTCACATTCTTTTCCGTGTGTATTTCTGACGTACGAGATGCGGACGTTGTGATATTCAAAGACACCCGTTGAAAACCTGGTTCGCAAACTTGTGGGATTTCCTACACGACAAACCACGCAGTTGGTTCGCGGAAGCAACTATGACGCTTCTTCAGAGAAACTCACAAAAATAAACATTCTGTTCTGATAGTGGCAATAATAATATAGGTCAGTATTCTATCATGCTAGGAAATAATACGTTACGTTGGTCGTGGTTTAAACGAAAGCAGAGATTGAAACTGCCGGCAAAACCATGAATACAGTTCGTGATTTTTCTGGACTAGGACGAAGTGGTAGAGTCACTGTCCTATCGACGGTTTTTGCTCTAAATCCCATCATCGCGCTCCCGTCACTGCGAAGGCTGCCAGGGTCGACTCCAGGGAGCGTCTCAATGCGCTCCCCTCCATCCACATATCATGTGCAAGTGAACCAACCCCCTCACCGAGAGTGAGATCGGGGAACGGTGCGAGGTGAAAGAAAACGGCGAGAGCCTCGATAGACTCTCCTTCCATGGGGGAATGCAAGCCGTGAATGAACGTGTCCTTTGGCATTTTAAGGCCACGCCATGGATGGCCTTGAGGAATTTCAGTGTAATCATGGGTGTCGAACCTGAAGCAGAACACCCGAAGCAACCTGCATCTTTCCGATAACTGGAGAAATCCCTCAGGAGTGATGCTGCTGCGCGATGTCCAGTCATTATACCAGCCCACTTGAAACATTTCCAGATACGGCCAGGATGATGCTAAACACAAGAGCTCATGTTCATTCAACTCCACAGCGGAATGCAAGTTGAGCACGATAGATTTCATGTTCACAAAGGCTGTTAACGGGCAGAGACGGTCGAAGTTGAAATAGTACGGAGACGAGTATCTCCTAGCGTTTGTGGTGTAAGATGATGAGATTTCAAGTGTGTTCAGAGAATCACTTGTGCAGCTTTCTTGGAGGGTTCCAAAAAGCGACGAGAAATCTCTAGCAGGTTCAGGGTCACAATCACTAAGACGAATAGAAAGTTCATGAACCGCGGGGATGTGGATATGGTGAAGGAGCCTTAAGATTGGGATAAAGGAACTGGAAGTAAGACAAAGGTCACGGAGGGCACAGAAGGTTAGCGTGGACGTAAATGAGTGGATGGAGTGGATTTGATCGACCACCGCACCATCCAACTCGACGTGCATAGAGAGCACATCAGAGAAATGGTCTAGCGACGCAAAGTCGGTTAGCATTCAGTGCCACTCGGCTGTGACCCTGAATATCAATCACTACCAGTACCTACCAAAGTTGATTCATCGATGCAAGTTACGCAAGCCAGTGAGGTGGGAGAGGGCGGCAACGTTTAAGTAAACGCCGTCGCACTTCACGGAACGGAGGTTATGCAAGCGACATATGACCGCCGAGATTGCGTCACAAGAAGGGCCAACGCACATGCCTTTCCGTGTGGAAAAGTCTGTCATCACTGGGCATTCCTCGCCAACAATATGCATGGTAGCGATAGGCGTGCCATACGAACAGTCAAACGACAAATTCGTCGGCCTGGGGCTTGCGAGGTGACGTAGGAGGGGAGCAATTGTTGCACAGGGTGATTTTAGTTTGACAGTACGAAGTTTGGGAAGTATCGGTTCAGCGGAGATTGGTGGGTTGGAGAGTGCCGTGATGCAGTCTCCATTCAAACCAGATGAACCACTCAGATAAGGGAGGGCTCGCACACGACGTGCATAACTTAGAATGATGTCCCACTGAGCCGGTTCGAAGCCTCGAATAGTCCTGCGCGAAGTTTAATCACTATACATTATAACAGACAAAACCTGAGTGACCTTGCACCCGAGTCTGATTCGGCCCAGGGTTGGGGAAGACATCGTATAAGTGGTGACAGGTCGTATAATTTAGCCCAGAGCATGTTCAGCGCTGGCTCTTTGAATGTTCTGCATGTCCTCGCCAACGCAGCTAGAGTAGGCTTTGCGTGCGGATACTCCAGCCCGGGAGCCCAGAAGATGTAGCAATGACTGAAGATGATGAAAAGTATTTCCTCTATGCAGAGCGCGCGGCACTGTGACGAGTCTCACCTGCTATATGTGACGTCATCTCACGGCAAGAAACCTTTCGTGTCTTATCCATCTTCATCATGTTCCGTCGTGCCTACACAATTTAAAAAAATGTACATGCCTCAACGTACGGAGGAAGCTATGAGACTAAGGAAGGCCTGTATTCTTCCCACATGAAGCTTACGATCACCAGTTGCTTAAGCTCGATCCGGATTTACTTATTTACGGTCTGTATGATTTCTACGTACAGGTCCCGATCATCAATTAATGCAAGTGAGAGTTACCACTAAGTGGATGCTCTCGAAGTGAGTACCGGCTAAACAACCAAATCTGCCTGATTCTCGTTCTCAGAATCATACCGGTATCTGGGTAGACAGGAACGTGTGAATGAAGCCGTTCGTTGGGTATTATTCCTACTGTTCCCGTCTTTCGTGGGGTGTGGGCATCGCATATCTATATATTGGGTGACTGTCTCCGTGTGTTGACTATTTCCCTGTACCATATCCTCGGCTTGTCGCACGTCGGTGGTTGTACAGTACCCAGAGAAAAATACCGAAGACCGATGTGATCATGCGTCTACTGTGCTCCAACTATCAGAGTCTGACTCCGTGATTATACATTGGGGAGGATTGTCTCACTGGAAAGTCCGCGTGAGATTTCAGTGTTTGCCTCATACTATCACAAGATTCCCATGAACGTCCTTTCACCAAAGATCATTTATGGAACAGCATGGTGCGCTATCATGGCGTTGCATCCTCGTGGTAGTTTGCCTTCAATGCTGACGCGGATCTCAGGAAAGGAGAACGTACGACACATCTCGTCGTCAACGCTTTCTTGCAGGGATTTCGTGCCGTCGATACAGGCGAGTCTATAAGCGGCATGGTGATATCATTGACAGGGGTTTGACACGTCCCCCAGCCTGTCAACCCAAGCACTACAGGTGCACTCCTATTCATCTCTTGGAGTGCAGTCTCTCAGGCTGGACACTCACAGGGAGGACCTCGTCGGGGAAGCGCTCGACGTCTTGCAGAAAAAGCATGATATAAAACGCGATGAGATTTATATCCAGACAAAGTGCATGCTCGATCTCCTTCAGAGACGATGTCCCGTAGAGTGCTGACACGTTCTCTGCAACGCAGGTTCACGCCCGTCGGGGGACAAGATCTCAACAAACCTATTCCATACAATGTCAAGGACGCTGTTCAAGCCCAAATTGCAGCATCTCTCCAAGTATCCTTGCGCAATCTTCGAACGTCTTATATCGACTCCTATCTCCTTCATTCACCCCTAAGAACGGTGCAAGCGACCTTGGAGGCTTGGCGTGCGCTTATGGCAGCCCAAGATGCAGGAACCATACGCAAGATCGGCGTCAGCAACGTTTATGACGTACGTATCCTCGCTGCTTTAGGAGAGTTGAGAAAGGTGCAGGTCGTGCAAAATCGGTGGTATGAGGGGAATATGTGGGATCCTGATGTGTGGAGATATTGTAAAGAGCATGGGATTGAATATCAGTTCGTGCCCTTTCCCTCTGTTAGTGTCAATGGCTGACGTCACACTTGATAATCGTAGATCTTTCTGGACGCTTTCTGGATCTACGAGCTTGCTCACCCATCCATCGGTCATCACCATCTCTAGTCGATTGGACGTGACACCTGCCCAGGTTATCTTCAAACTTGCTCAGCTACACAGCATTGTGCCGTTGACGGGGACGACAAACGAGTTACACATGCAGCAAGACCTTGCGGCAGATAGGATTGCGTTCGGGGAAGATGTAAATAGCGAGATACGAAACATCACCAAGTTTATATGGGGCAGATAAGAGCGAAGCAAAGATCCCATGTATTATTATATAACAGCAATCAATGGTGCATTGCTGTCTCTAAATTGATCGCCTTTCCTATATCCTATCACTTCGGCGCCGAGTACCGTCGTCGAAGCTGTTCCATCGACCACGTTTGCAAATCCGCAGCGTCGGCGGGCACTTTGGTCACCGCACGTCCGTCACCCAAGAACATCTCGTGTAACCTTTCAACTTTGACCGCGAACCGAATATCGCGGGCCGAGAGTCCCGCGACTTCGATCGGCTTTGCGCCCACGTCAGCATCAGAGCTAGGGTGCTCATACGCCTCATGCGTGTGGGTGGAAATGTAAACGTTGGCGTAGTCGACGGTGACGCGCGCATGATGCTGATAGTGTCATCAATACACCGAACGTGCGTCCGTCATACCCTAGTGGTACTCACCCGTTCTTCTTTCTGAACCTCTGCGAGCGCGTCGAAGAACTCAACCATCGTGCGGAAATTCTTCAAGGTAAAGAGTTTGTTCAGGCAGAACACCCGGTGAGCAGCGTCATCCTCCTCCACGACATCGCCCACACGGCCTACATGCCAGTGGCAGGACAGGAGAGGCCGCACGAGGGCCTCGAGGTCCTCGGGGTGGATGTGAAAGGCGCGCTTCCTGCTCGATAGGCGGGGGATCTCGGGTAACTCGGCGACGCTCGTTTGAACCTCCGAGGAGTCTGTGGGGGAAGAATCAGTGAGTAAGTTTGACACGATCGACGGGACTTTTTCTCCAGTAAACTGGTGACCCACCTTTCGAACGCGTCACCTGAAGGGGCGAGGAGACGTGTCAGTCAATCACTCGGTCAGTCCGAGGCTGCACGGCTCGGAACCAGTTCCACTGGTAGATTGACTCACCGCATCGTCGAACGTACCCACTCTTCGGTATGCGCGAGATGGAGAATCGACCGAAGACGCAGAAAATGCGTGGATGGCATCACGTGATTGAACCAACCTCAGTGGCTTCTTCACAATCAAAGTTCGACCAAGGAGCGACTGCGGATATGTAGCAAGTTTGATACCTCCACTGCCAGTAAGTAGTCGAAACATGTTGGAGTGTTGGAGCGGACTTGCGTCCGAGCCAATTCGGCAGCTCCACGGTGGTATGAGGTAATGAGTCAACTATCATCGTTGGAGCCTAGTACATAGGGATATTTGTCTATTGCTATAGGCCTACAAATACTACGAAGAATACCTTGGCATCTATAGCGCCCAAGGTTCGAACCTAAAGGCGGAAACGCCTGACTGTTAGGGTCACCACCCCCTCAACATCTTGACGCGGCCAGAGCGGCGCAGAGAACAGAATTTCGGGGTGCGCAATCAAAGCAGCTGCTAGGCGACCGTCGGACCAACTCGCGTCTTCAATCATCCTATCGTTTTGCTCGCCGTCACCCCCAACATCACTCCAACCCCATTTGCCCGCATGATCGAACCTACATTCTCAAACCGATCAAACGTCCTTGATCACGAACAATAGGACCAAACGCCGGAGGGAAGGGGGAGGAGGGGGGGTGATGGACAATTAAGTTCATATCCAATCCGCATGGCATGTCAGGTGTGGGGTACCGTCCATGTTGGTTTCCAAACGGCCATATCGCCGGGTCATTCTTTCGTGTAGGTATGGAGCACCGTTCACGAATATCAAATTATCTGCAAGACGAAACAGCAGAGAACGCCCGTCCCGTCACGTACATGCGTCATGCCGGCCAGTCGCGTGTTACTCAGAATGAAACAACGCACCGCTCTACCACCCGACGGGAGCCAAAAGGAGTTACGCTGTGGGAAAAAAAGTAGATGGGATGAACGGCGGACACATGCACTCACCACTTGGCGAAGGCACATGATGGAGCATCGCAAAATGAACTTACCCTGTTGTCAGATGGGTTACTGGGTCAAAACTATTCTGGAACGTCGCGGTACACGGCTCGGAGAAAGACCGATGGGGGTATCAATGCATCAGGAGGTGTGGAAGGAAGCTGATGCATATCTCTCAGACATGCAGATATGGACAGGCACCGTGACCAACGATGTTCTTCTCTCCGCCAACGGCACTTTTAGTCAGCGATGCGGCTTGGACCCTGTGAACAAGTGACGGTTAAAGATATAGAACGAATCATCCTGAGCGACATACCAAGCTACACCCTCGTGTCGTATTATTGTTAAGCCGATAGCGGTTACGCGTATACCGGTGATAGCATGGTCGAATTGCCGGAACGGCGCATGTGAAAGACCAATCCCTTCCTCGTCCAATCCGGGTGATTGCGAAGCAACAGTATCTTAACCGTCGGCCCCGGGGAGAGGCCAGACCAAGATTGGGTTCAAACCATGTCCTGACTGACTCCCCAGTGGGGGTCGAGGACGGCTACAAACTACAAGCATACGGAATATCGCGACCGCGAGCGGTGTCAGCCGTTGCTGGGTGTGACCTTGTTCATAAATTTAACGGCCCGTTCGATGAAAAAAGATGGAGTCCCTCGCTTATACCAGTGCCCGTTACAAGTAACAGGCGAGCGACTGACAAGTTCAGGTCCGGCGTCGGCTGGACATGTTGAAAACCGCGTGAATGGATATTGAAGACTCGGGTATTGCCGACCGTCCTGCTAGGCCCGACGATGAGATATATTCATCTTTTCTGCAGTACAAATCGAACTAGGGAATAGAGCAAATTGCAACTGTTACGACAACATGTACAGCAAAGGTTAATGGCACAGAAATGGCACAGCATAAAAATCCGCATGATGCCAAACGATGCGGGTTTGACTGATACGTGCGACCCATCGCGCAGGGTGGTCGCCAAAACACCAAAATTAGGAGTGAAAACATCCTTGGAAAGGGATAACCACTGTAAATTTCATGCCTCTGACAGTGTTGCATCCATGGCTGACATAGCCGAGATGGCGTTATGAGTTGGAGATGATACCGCTTTGGCTTCGGATGCGTCTGTAACCGCGTCCGCCGGTACACCATTCGTAGTAGTTTCACCGCCGTTCTCACTTGGTTTATTGGCACCCAGTATGGCATGCCACTTGTCTACTAGGGCCTTCGCTCGTACTCGGAACTTGAATTCCTCGTCCCGGGGCACCTTGTCTGGTGTTAGCGCCGCGATGTGCCGCATGACCTTGCCGATTTTAGAGAACTACCCATGACATTGCGATCAATGATTGAAAAGCTCCATGCGAGGCCATGGAAACGTACAGAAAGGAAATTGATGAGGTTTGGGTGTTCATAGTGTTCTACAGTCGTGAATAATTGGTCCAGGGCGGGCATATCCTGCGCAATTTTCATTGGTAATAATGACCTGCGCAGTATTGATGACTCACTTCATCTAATGGAGCACCCTTGCTACCCAATAACGCCTTCTGCAGCCTGTGCCGCCACTCTCTCACTTTCCGAGCCTCGGGATCACCTTCCAAGTTTGCTGCAGGGAAATAATGGTCAGGAAATACATGCAAAAGTAACGCACAAGGCGTACCATCGACCTCTTCTTCTTTCTCTCGTTTCGGCTTCTTGGAAGGAGGTGGAGCGGCTTTAGCGCTCGTACCAGCGTCTTCATCTTCACCTTCAATTTCAGCATCATGGTCTCCCTCGTCCTCGGACTCGATCATCTCCTTAGACTTGGCCCCGTTTTTCTTCGACTTCCCCGTGGCTGCCTTTTTCTCAGATTTTGGTTTTGGCTTGGCCTTGGGCTTCGCAGAAGGCACTTCAGCGTCACGCTTACGCTTCTTTGACTTTGCAGGTTTCTTCGTTTCCTCGTCGTCGTCCTCGGTCTCGAGTTGGTCAACTGGTGCATTGTCCTCTTGTTCCGCGGCTGCCACCTCAATGCTTTCTCGCTCCTTCTCCCACTTTTCGGGATCGAGAGCGATTCTGTACCCAGCCAGAAGGTCCACATTTTTCTTGTGTGGCTCGCTGATGTATGCACGGATCTCGTGCTCCTTCAATCTCGATATATCCTTTGATACAAGCCATGCACTGTGCAGAAGCAGGGTCAACTATCCCAGCAATGAATAAAGAGGATGGAGACGTACAAGTCTCCTGTGGGGAAAAACCTAACGCAGTGGAACACTGTCTTCTTGCCGGCGGGACGTTCCTTGGCGACGGCAGATGGAACTTTGTCTGGGTTCACGACCTATGACGATGGAAACGATGAACGGGGGCTGCTAAAAGCAAGAAGAAGACGCGACATACCATGCCAGGCCATGGCGGATATCCGCGTACTTTGGCCAAAACGATGTCGCGTTCTGCATAGTTAGTCTCTGGCTCGTTGTTTTTAGGTGCCTTTTTGCTCATCACGAGTGGGAGCGAGGGAAAGGAGAATGTTGTAATGGAAGTTGCGCGACAGATAAAAGGAAAGGTTGAGGAGCACACCAACTTGGGTTGTGCTCGGCTATTTCCACTTGGAGCCAAACCCCGTTTCGTTTGCCACGCGGGCCCGTGCACCCACGTAAGAATCAACAAAATAAACGCGCGTAATATTGAAAAAATACCATTGAATACGGTACATGAAAACAATGCATCGTCGACGTCGCAGCGGTGCACGTAGTGGAATCGACCTTTAAAACGCTTCTAAAACAGCGAGACGTATCGGCAAGGACGCCGAGCCATTGCGGTCTTTCGGTTGGTGAGTCGGATTATTCGGAGGAACTTCGACGCGGCGTGGTTTATTTGTCTTCGGATAAGGGGGTTAACCCGGCACTGCTTGATCGAATGCGCGAATGGGCAAGTGACCTGCCGCTCCAGATAATGCCCAACGATGCTGCCTCGACAACGAAGCTGGTGTCAGTGTGACGCAGTACAAGTGCTACACGCACCTTCCCTCTTGTCAAGTGTGATTGACGCTGCACCACGACCTCCGGTGATTGCGGGGCGCAAGAGCTGTGCTCCATATTGCAAGAAAGTGCGACATCGTTATATTAACGGCCAGGCGCGTCCTTGAGGTGTGACGGGTCCGTCGAGGATACAGGAGAATGCGAAGGCGTCGAGGACGTGATTCAGAGCAGTAATGGGTGGATCGGGTGAAAGTGTGATGCGTGCACCAAGTCGGGCGTCTGAATGGCTCGCGTTTGCTGTCTTTGCTGGGTCGTTCTTCAGGAGAGGGTGGCTCAGTCACAGGTCGGCCGTTCCTGAAGTCCAGATGCAGTACAGATGCAGCCCTGGTGAGGAACATGAGGGGAGGAGTGCAAGGAGTGTTGCTAGCCGGAGTTCTCTGAAATTAGAAAAAATAATAATTGAATGGAAAAGCGGCACTGCTCAAGCGTGTTCCGACTTGGACGAATCTATCTCGAGTCCCTTCTCGAACACCGAAAAGAAGTTCTCCTCGAGACTGCCCAACGGCGAACACCCGGTGTCGTTACTCCTAAGGAGATCTTAAATCTGCCATACAACTACGCCGGCTATCCGAACGCGCAACATTGCCAGGCCCTGGTAGGTCAAAGAGGAACATGCCGAAGCCTCTCATGCCGCACATCAATCATCAATGGACATCAAGACGGCAGGTGGCGGAGATAACCTGAACGAAGACGGGATCACGCAATGCTGGCACGGATTCTGGGGTGTTTGGAAGAGAAGGTGCGGCGTCCACGCTCCCGCCGCTGCCATCCGCAACTTGACCAGGTGTCCGCGAAATGAGCGGGATGTCGGCATCCTTGCATTGCAGGCGGCATGTTCACCATCTAGATATCAGGGAAGACGATTCAGTCGGAGATAGAGTCGGAGGCCGAAAGGGAACTTGGATCTCAAGCCGTCACCATCTCGCAGAGGACACACGATGTTTGAACCCATTCGTGGAGGAACTCGAGGGGGTCAAGCAGAATTCAAGTGGACCGACGTATCTGCGGACAAGGACAGAGAAGTGCGCGCAACCACATACCCTTTTTCAACGCACTGAGTGATCCTACAGCATTACCTCGGCCACAGTGTCAATGCGCCAACTGGGCGATGGCAGAAGAACAAGGATGTCCACTGGTATAATAGGGATCAAGGGGATACCGAGGCAGAGAGGGAACAAGAAATTCGTAAAATAAAAGAGGCAGAGGCGGAGGCACTTTCCATTGCACTGCACGTCCCGTTGTCCGCGAACATCTCACAGCCGAGACTGACATGACATCTGGATTTTCAGAGGGTTTGGCCCAACTGGAGCGAATTCTACACAACCGACAACGAGCTCGTCGACGGGTGCGACCACCGCTGGTAATGCCGCCCCGAACCCCGAAGATGACACAGCGCGTGCGCAGGAGAAGGAAGAGAGGCGTCGAAGGAAAGCTGAGCGCAAGGAGGAGAAACGCGCCCGGAAGGAAGCTCGGAAGGCAGCTCATGACGAGCAAGACGATCGGAAGCGTCGTCGAGACCGATCACGATCCCGGTCTCCCGTTCGTAGACGGTTCGGCGAGGGAGACCGTCGTAGCCTATCACCTACTCGCGACCATGAGGAGCGCCGCAACCGGTTGAGGGACTACGATGAGGTTGAGCGGGTAAAGGAGAGAGAACGGCATCGGAGGTTGTGGGACATGGGTGCAGCGAGGGACCGGCCCCGCCACAGAGATAGCTAGCGGCTTGCTCAGTACGTTGTACGCTTCAACCCCATGCATTGGTTCACCAAGAAAATAGAAGGAGGTAATCATTTCCCTCCCCGCAGCAACTCGGTTGCCCGGTACTCGGCACCTATTCTTGATTATGTTAATGTGTTCTAGTTAAAACCGCTGGTGACGATCTTCCTTACAGATCTTATGGCAGAAGGCAATGTGCCTGCGTTCTATAGGTGCGCCCAACACCCGCGGGTCCATGTGTTCGTTATCGATATGCTCGACATCCTCGTTTTGATGAGGTGGATGAGCATAGGTCCGCCTCTGTATGATGTCGGGAGTCGCGAGGGACCCCTGTTGACATAATCGGCCGACCACGGGGGGATTTTCATCGACCTGTTGTTGGATGTGACGCAAGTGGTCCTCATGGCGTAACAGGAATGTCCGGCTGTCTCCGTCTGGCACCGTCAACTTGAAACACGTTGATCCATTGCACTGAGACGAACTCTGAAGGACGGTGGGGAAGCTTCTCACGAACTATCCCCCGGGTGCGACTTTCCTTTTTCCTCCACTATTTCGGCCCGCTTGGTTCGATTCTACCTCGTGTTCGCCATGAATTATGATCATGTATGCGTGTAGTGGTACAGCCTTCCACTGATGCGCCCTCTGAGAGACAGGTGAACCTATGCCTGCTGGCCCGATATGACACGGCTATCGTTGACCAACGTTTGGGTTTTGCCTCGAAATAGTCTTGCCCATCCAAACGTACGTCATGCATCATGGCTGTTGTGAAAGCTGACATTCGATCATCATCATCACAAGCCGCGCTGCGCCAACGCGTTTACGAAAGGCGCCTCCTCTTTCGCCATCCTTGGCCGCTCTCATGTATCACGCACTTGCATGTCCGGTTGCAGCGTGATATTAAACCACTTACGCCAAGGTTAACTTCACTTATGGCTGTATCGGCAGCCACCATGTATGCCTGGCGGTGGATGGCATGTCGCTCACCTGTCCTACATGTGCCGCATCTGCCGAAAAGGGTTTAATGCCTGATAGCTGAGTCGCAGAAATAGTCCGCTTTCCCCACCGTTGAGCGTCATCATCGCACCTCTCTTCCTTCCTACGCAAGTCATCTTGTCAGCCATGTCTACCGTCTACGGCATGCCCTACCTCCTCGAAGACAAGACCGGGAGGCTGTCCGGGTCCGATTTCGTCGACATGAACGACCGTCTACGGTTGTGTCTACGTTGTACGGCCCAAACGCCGACTCACACCGCATACATGATCCACAATGCGTCGCACGACCCGTCGAACCCGCTTATCGCGCTTGCCTTTGGCCCGAACAATGCCCTCGGGACGATTACCCTCCGCTCAGGGGTATCGATGGACATGAACCAGTATCTCGCCAAGCTGTCGCCATTAGGCAGGTGAGCGTCGATCGCGTGTCTGAACGTGCGTTGGATCCATCGGCTGATAAGGAGGTGCGATACGCGCACACAGCAGTATGACGAGGAAATTCCTCGGATCGGACGGACAAGAATATCGATGGAGCTGGCGATCCACCAGGGATCACGAGTGGACCGTGAGTATGGATTTCCTCCTCTTCGGAGCGGTTATATTCATGCCCGACTGGTCGAATCATTTTTTTTGGGCTGGGACGACGGACGATGCAGTGCACGAATCGCAGCCAATACCTCGTTGCTTCTTATTCGCTCAAAGTGGCCGGCGAACCGGACTATCCTGGTTCGTCTGGTTGTATGTTGACGATCGATGAGGCGTATCCTCACCTCGCCCCCGGTACGTCGGCATGGCTGCCTTCGTGCGACCTCGCTCACGCATCCTTTCAGAGTTTCTCGCCTCCTTGACGATCATGCGACATATCGCAGCACATCGTCTGTAAATATATCTCGACGCATCTTTGGACATTGCCGTAGTTGTAGCCGTGTACAGTCTGTAATGTATGTATGACTATATTGCGCCCTACCCTAGATCGAGAGAGTGGGTCTCTTTTTTTCCATGCTCGCATGGCCGCGGGAAGGGGGAGCACGCCGGAGATGAGCGGTGCCGCATCAGTGGCCGAGGTCACCGATCCCAGCCACAGCCAGCCTTTTGAGATGCTCCCCAGAGATCCCTCGCTGTTCCCATCCCAGTGCCTCCCTGTGGCGTCGAGATCTCACAGAACGCACGTGGGTCCGACGACGAGCGTCCAGCATCATACCCACCCTTGGGTAAGGTGGGGGGACTCCAAGCCATAATTAAGCGCCGTCTCCATGAGCAATTAAGCATTCGCTGCTCGAATGACCCGTCGTCAACCAGACGGGTGAGCTGTGCCTGTCGCATCAAATGATTTTCCCTCCCTGCCGAGGACACGACGCGAACCCAAACCAATGGGGAGCGTTCCATTTATTATCCTACCCTTGGACTGGCGCGGCGCCCTGCGATCAGGGTGTGTGTGTACGGGCCCAAAGGGTTGGAGCCCTCGTCGCATCGAATACGTAACACTGAGAGGTCCGAACATATTATATTGTTGTTTCTGATCTGAGGCGATGTGCTTCTCTCCCGGCGGTTTCGGGCATGATACAAAACAATGCAGGGTTGCCGGCGTTGCGCAACGACAACCTGGAGTTCCCACCGGACCCCTGGTCGATCAGGTCACCGCAGGCCCAGACGGCGGGCGGCGACAGCGGGAGGGGTCGCGAACCGGAGAGACGTCTTCCGTCCACTGACACGGCACGCACATGGGTGGCGTCGGCGCGTTCTCGACGCACACCGTTGACAGGCTTCTCTTTCCTTTCCAACGCCCCCCCAGCTGACCGCTTCTTTTCTTTGCATGGGTCCGAACGCACACTTGGCAATCGTCATTGCACATAAACCAGGACATTCAAATACTTATTTTTTGGGGGTGATTCCGATGATAAATTCGCCTATGTTGCGCCGCAGTCCGTTTCTGACGCAAGGCGTGGTGCACCATTTCTAGTGTTTGAAACGCCACGGGAGCGCCCGCGAAAAGAAAAGCCACAAAGGCATGGAACGCCACAGGCATGGAGCGGACGTGGAGCAGCGTCTGATTGGTTATGCATCACGTGAAGGTGGACCTTGATAAGATTGAATATTGTTATGCAGATGATGATCGATGATCGTGCGAACGCTGGTACCGCCTTTGTTCTTCGTGGAGTGTGTGGGTGTGGGCAGTGTGGCAGGTCTTGCGGTGACCGGCCAGTGTGGCTCTTCAAACAAGTGATTTGGACCTTCTTTTGGGGCCGTCCTGTTTCTGCGACACGAAATTGAATTTGCTTGTAGGAACAAAAATTATCCTAGATTAGTCTTGCCATGGTGCCCAGCGGGTCAGTCGCCTTGACAGGCATGTTCACGCGAGACCGCGTGAGTGCAACAAGCACCATGTCGAGGAAGTGAGACTCGTCAGGAGGGTGGGGACAGATGCCATGGCCGGCGGGAAAGTGGGCACATGGGCCAGGCTACCACACTCGGCACTCAATTAAGGTTGGAGACTGCGGGAGGTTGTCTGTCGCAAGTTTGAAATTGGGAAGGGGAATTTCCGCCGCAAGAGGAACGGACCTGAGATTGATACGGCTATTTACCTCTTGCATGTGGGACGTGGTCGCAAGGTTCCCAATCATGAGATCTGCGCTCCGCCAGAGGTACAAGAGTGGAGGACAACTTATGCGGAAAGAAGCTACGCAGCCAACCAGATCCGACAGGTCGAGTCGATAAGGTTGTAAAAATGACACCTCGTGGAGATAACAGGAAGATAGCTAAAAAGGAACGGGTCTACTATACAAGGCTGTATGTATGGCGAAGACCGGAAATGAGGGTGACCAACACAATGCTCAGTCGCCCCATGAACGTGCCACCGGGCCAGCGTCTTGTATATTGAAGTCCTCGGGGTGGGTTGGCGTTTTGGGGCTGACAGGATGCTTTGGAGATGCAAGGATGCCGAGTTTGTGTGACGGTGGCATGGAAACGAAAGAGAACTCACATGGACGGGTGAATCTTGTTCCACTGCCAAGGTGGGTGGATGATGTTCTTCCTCTGATGGTGATTCGGGGGCCTGCGTTCGAGTGGTGGGATCGGCACTGCGTTGGGAACGGCCGCGTGTGCTTTGGGTGGCGCGTGTTGATTTGACGAGACGGAGGTTGAGGACAGGGGCTGACGGGTTGACCGCGAGGGGGAGGTAGTGAGGGACGTCATCGGCGTCGGGACGGAACGAGGCGGTCGAGGAGGACTTGTGGAGTGCATGTGGTGGGGACGGGGACGCAGCGCGACTGCTGCCAAGGGTGCCACCGGAGACGTTCCGCGAGGACCGGGAAGAAGAGTGGTCCTGGCTGTGAAGGTTGAAGGGGAACTGCGCGTGCACGTTGACCATCTTCCTGTTCAAAGTTGGGGTGGCACGAGCACAAGGAAAAGGACGGACGGACCCTTCTTTCAGACGGACGACGGAGCCGAGACGCTCCTTGAGTTTCTGGTGGTCGACGACGCGGGGCTGTGGGCTGGAGCGGGGTGAGCGGGGGTAAGGGGAGGAGTAAAGAGACTTGCGGTGGGGCATCGTCAGAGGGTGGGATGAGCGGGGTGCGCTCGTTTGGCTGGGGTGGTGTCAGTCGGGACGCAGGACAACAGAGAGCACTGACGGATGGGTGTGGACGGTGACGGAGGCCACAGCAGGCGGAGAAGAGGGCGAGCATGAGCGCGGTGAGATTCCAAAAGGGGAATGTGTCTTTGGCCATGCGGTCTCCCTGCGACCAGGCACGGGGGGTCGAAGGGGGTTGAAGTTCCGGGGCCGACCGGAGGGGGGGTTGATGAATCAGTGATGGTCCGATTTAGGCGGGCAGGGTGGAAAATAAATATAAAATAAATAATATTGATCTTCTGATCATCGGGATGACCGGATATGGGATGTGTTTAGATGGGATTTCATAAGCGGACGTGAGCATGAGACACCCTCGCTCACTTCTTCAAGTGCTTCCTCGCGTGGCGGGATCGAGTTAGCTCTCTTCTTGCATGGTCGTCTCTGCCACCACCAGCGACGTCTACTCTCCCTTCCCCCCCATGATCGTCGACGACGGGCCACAGTCCAGCGAAGACGGCTCAGGCCTTCACTCCCCCATATTCGGCGCCCAGTTTCCCCACCCGCACGGGGACAGTAGTGGTACGCCCTTCGTCATCTCGCGCCCTTTTCTCGACGCTCACGTCAATAAAGTCCGCTACCATCCCGACCACCTCGACGTCCACAACGCCGCGGGCATCCTCGCTTCACAGTTCGACCCAAACTACCTCACCCTCCCCGTACACCCCCCTCCCCCGCAACAGCTCCTCGAACCCAACCTCGACCTCCATCCCCCCCACCCGCAGTACTCCCACGAATACGCCGTCCCCTCCCGCAACCACCTCGGTCTCGACGTCTCGCCCCAGCCCTATCCCAATGCCCGTCTTCCCCCCCCTCCCGCCCAGCTCAGTATCTCCTACCACACCCAGCGCAGGTTCCCCCCCGATACCCGCGACCACTCCTATCCCACTCCTCCGAGTCCCGCTGCTCCCCTCCTCCCCGACTCTGATCACCGATCGCCCTCCGTCAAACGCGACTCCAGCTCCCCCTCCTTGACCCGAACCCCCTCCTCCGCAACACAGCCTCCCTCCACCCGCCGTGAAGGCTCCAACCTCGTCATCGCCTGTCGTCAGTGGTAAGTCCTCCCCCCGTCTTCTGTCAAAGGTGTTCATCTCCTAGCGAAGCCGCGCGCGAAAGATCCGTTGTGACTCAACGCGTCCGATATGCCATAATTGTGTTCGCCGATCAAACGAGTGTCAGTACGACGCCGTCCCAAAACGAAGGGGCCCCGATAAACGTCCTGGAACTCGTCAACGTTCCTGCAAGAAGCGTCCTGCTGATGGGTCGGCCCCGCCACCGCCTCCTTCGAAAAAGAAGAGAACGACGTCCCGCAATCCAGATGCCCAAGAAGGTTCCGAGGATCGTAGACCCCTCGATCCCCCCGCCCTCAGAACCTCCGATATCGAACAGGACGGCCACATCCGCTTAAACCAACCTTCTCTTTCACCTCAAGGGTCCGAATTTTCTTCTTCCGCCCCCTCCAGAGGCATGTCCGCCGATGATTATCCCACGGTATGAATCAGGTATACCAATCGATTGCAATACCATCTCTTACGTCCTTGCGCGCAGCAGTCAAACCGTCATCCTGTGGACAAGGTTCGGATCCCTTCCACCCCTCCTGTCCAGTATAACCGAAAGGAATGGTGGGATAACCTCGTGAACAGTTATTCTGCCAACCGTGACCAGTCGTAAGTAACTCTTTTTCCATCCGAACGTCTCTCAACACGTGTGCCCTCCAGCCTCAAGGACATCGCTTCCGATCTGTCTATCTTGTACGTTCCGTCAGAATTCCGTCCGCTCCTCCCTGACCTTTTCTAGATTTACGACCACTGGTTACTGGCTTTCTTTTGTCAATGTCCCTGATTTCGTGCGGAGTTTGTACAACCCCGATGACCGGTTGGTCATGCAACCTTCGCTTGTCTTTGCCGGATTAGCCCTTGCCACCCTCATGAAATCGAGCGAAATGCAACTAAGTACCGCGGGCCGAAATCGTGCCGCATGGCTTCGAGACCAAGCACAAGCCTTCCTGGAGGCATCCTGGAATGCACAATGGATAGACATGACTCTGGCGAAAGCTGCGCTTGTTCGTATCCATTTTCCATTTCGCGACCGCTCGATCTTACACGACCCTCCAGATTCTCGCTATCTATGAGTCATCTGCACATCATCTTTACACTCCGGAGCGCGAACGACAGTCTCTCATTCTTTTGGATCACATCGTCCGCGCTCTTGGCTTGACTTTCCTGGATAACAATGAACCTGAAGTGTCGGCGTTCACACCCAACACCGTACCAACCGCCCAAAAGAGATCATATGATGGTATATCAAAGGATGGCCTCCGCTCGCCGCGGGGCTCGTCACGGAAATGCTCGTGCATTCCTGTGCCTCCTAACGCATCCCTCGTCGCCGATCATTTTTCTTCTTCCTGGTCGTACACGCCACCCTGGGACCCTGCATGGACTGCCGAAGAGATGCACAAGGAAGCATGCAGAAGATTGTGTTGGAGCGCCCTCAACTTGGTGGCGAGCTATACGTCACATTGTATTGCATTTCGGAAAGAGCCAACGGATCTTTACCTGACGGACCCTGCAAATGTAAGCAATCCCTTGTTTCTTTCATATCCACGCGCGGCGCCATCTCCATTGTCGCGATTCATGTGATTGAATTAATAAATTTCCTTGTTTAGTTCCGGCTGTTATTCCCGGGCGAGGTATCTGAACGCGGCTCTACCGACCAGAAGCTGCAATCACCCAAGGACTCGATATGGGCCCTGTACTGCCGCAGCATGCTCCTCTGGAATTTTTGCACCACTCGCCTTCGGAAGAATGCCTACTCGAGGGAGAATACATCCGAGCTGGCATTGGAATCATGGGGAGAGACACAGGAAATACAGAACGGTCTAGATTCCCACACGTGCAACCTCGATATGGCGCTCCTCTACATGTGTCGGGAATACGTATACAAGTGCGTGGTTTATCGAAGATTTTTTTCATGCTAGGGTATCTATGACAGCATGCTGACGTTGGCTTTTGCCCAAAACAGTACACAGATGATGCTCGCCTCCATTCTGCAAACGTAAGTGGTCTATTTCTACACTCTAGGCGGTGATCCGATACCATTTTTGGTGTAGTCTGCACGGTCGAGAAAGCGTGAACCTGCCCTCGTTCAATCGTAAGCATACTGAGCAATGGCGTAAGTGTGCACCAAGATTTCAAATTTATTGGCAAATTAATTCCTGTCCAGTGAGCCAGCAGAGCCAGTTTATCAGGCGTGTTCGGATGTCGATCGACCGGCTCAGAGAAGGAGGCGGCGAACTGTTTACGGGGCGTCCGTTCCAAGTGACGTGGTTTGCCAGCCAGGTGTCGATGTGGGTGCCTCTGACAATGACTTGTTGGCCGGACTGAATTTGGCAACAGATGTCTGTCGTTGTGGGAAAACGACAACACGTTGATCAGTGCGCTAGAAGTTGCAAAAGACATCATTGTGCCTCTGGATGTGCTGAACACATTGTGGCCATGTCCGAGTAAGTGCAGACTTGTCAAGCGAGTGTGGGAGGCGAGAAGATTGATGATTCTGATACAGTGCTGCAAAGCAAGTGCGACGAATTACGAAAGCGAGTTACGGATGCTTGTCACTGTACGAATATTGCCCCCCCTCTGCCGCCGAACTACTCCCTTCCATTGCATATCAGAGGGGGGTGAAGCTAGTTTTACCACCCATTGCGACTTTGAATACCCTATACCCTCACTCGTTTGTGTCTGCAAGTCTACACCACTGCTATGTTCATAACTGCGTTTTCTGTAGCCCTTTGATTTGGTACTGTACACGTTGACGTTTCCGTCCTCGATTCATTTTACCTACGTATGCTTACTGCTTTGTGTCGCGGTTTTCTCGCATAATTGTCTTTTTGCCTTCGTTCGTTTTCGACACTGTCGATGTTTATTTTCCCTGTCCATGCTTGAGAGGATCGGCTCGATATTCTTCGCATTGTATTGTAACATATGTCTTATGGATACCCCTTGTCTGCGATATCCTGGTGGAGAGAAGCGAGGAAAGCTTCCATTTGACGTTGCCGTACACGGAGGCTGATGGACGATTAATTGATAGGAGCCAGATTTATGACCACGGGTGTCGACGATCAGGTCCGGGATCGAAGATCAAGATCAAGTGTGTCCCCGAGGTGCACGCTTCACGGAGGATGTTGCGTGACTACCGGCAAAGTTTAAGGAAGAGAACAGGCCCTGAGCTTAAAAGCCTCCTTGACGTGTCCGAATCGAATGTCCACCGAGGAGATGACAGCGTTTGGCTATCGTGACGCGTCTGGGAACGAAGAAGAAGACGGGGTGCAGCGTCGCCTGTGAAGCAAGGGACGCGGCGACGACGGACACGGCGAACACGACGCGTGCCGGTTCCGTGGGGGATGAAGATCGCACGGACCCTCGTCCAGGACACGACGGCAGTTTCCGCTCACACGGCTGTCTCCCTTTCGTCGACTAATCCACGAGCAAAAATGGCATCCTATTCCTACTCCTACTCCTATTCCATCTACGCACTCGCCTTCGTCCTCCCTCTCCTCTTCTTCCTCCGTCGCCACCACCGCGCTCGCAACAGCCGCCCCGCGCTCACCACCCAGACAGACGACAAGAACTCGCTCAAGACGATCATGCAGCCCCCACGAGAGGACCTCGACCAGCCCAAGCGCGACCCGTTCACGCTGAGCGACCTCGCGCAGTTCGACGGGTCCGACGAGTCCAAGCCGATATACGTGTCGATCAAAGGTAAACGCCCGCGCTATACGTACTCGGTCCCCGCTCACCTTGGCACCGCTATCGTCACGATCGTCTTATCGTCCATCATCGTCCCATCGCGGGTGTGCCCAGGCGACGTGTTTGACGTCACCCGAAAGCGCGATGTGTATGGCAAAGGCGGATCCTACAACATCTTTGCGGGCAAGGACGGTTCCAACGGTCTCGGCAAGTCGAGTCTCAACCTCGAGGACGCCGTGCCGGATTACAGCGCCTTGCCCGAGAACGAGCGAAAGGTGCTCGATGACTGGCATGCCTTTTTCTCGTACGTCCGCGTTTCCTTTGTTTGTCGCCTTGTTCGCTTCCCGTCTCACGCGTCCCCTTGCCTTTTTGCGTTGTATTTTGAACAGGAAACGGTACAATATCGTTGGGCGCGTCACGGACATGCCCGCGGCCGTCGCAAGCCCGCCCAACCCGACGGCGTAGCACCCTTTGTCCGCCCTGTTTGATCTCACACGCTAACACCGTCTCCATTGTCTAACGCGGCTCGTACACGTCATTCCCACATGTTCCTTTGCTGTCTTGTCTCGTTGTAGGATGTCTATGTTGTTTGATACCCAGCTGTGCCGTCTGCCTCGTGTTGTTGCATGTGATGTCCTGGAAAGATCGATGGCGTTGGTCACCGCCATTTTACTACGGATGACAGCCAGGGGTCCCCGGTCAGGCGTTGAACACTGCCTTGCGTTGCCCTCGTAGTGCGTGATCATATGAAACTGGTTTGATGTAGGAACCAGCTCGGCGCGGTGATTCCAGCTGGCAGTGTCAATGATCAAGTCGCCTGGTACGCTCAAGTACCGTCGGGATGTTCGCTCACAGTATCGGGTGGTGTGCGTTCTCTTTGTGTATTCGGTACTTGTATACATGCATCGTCGCGAACGAGCGGCTCGAGACCCCTCCGCGAAAGCGCAAAACAGTATGGGTAAAAAAAGGAGTAAAGGGGGGAAAGACGCAAAGAGAACCGACCACTCGTCATTACAGCGGAATCGTAACGAAACGGGTATATTAGGCTTTTGATGCTACCCCCATCAAATGTAAGAAAAGAACAAAAAGGTAGGAGGCGAAAAGGAAGCGAGACGAAGGACGAAAGGGAAACCGAGATCAAGGACGCGCTAGAAGACGGTAAAAAAGGAGGGGAAGATAGAGCCAAGATGATGGATGAATTGGCAACGAGAGTCTGATGCAGTGAAGACTATGAATATAGCGATTACATGACGAACGGTGATATATACGATGTGAAGAGGACAGGATATGAAGGGCGCAAGTAGAGCCGAAAGCGCTGCATCACAGGAGACCGCATTCCCGCAAGTGGATCTGTAGGAGGATATCCTGAATAGCACTGAGGACGACTGATGGACGTTCGGATCAGCTTCGGTTGGGTACGGAGCCCAGTGTAGACTTACATTTGATCTGCTGCGTGTCCGTTGCACAAGTATAGTGTGCGTATATCTGTTTCGTCGCCGCGTTTTGATTGAGCGCTACGAAACGGTGGAGTAGATAATCGCATGCAGCGTCGTAGTTATCACCGCCGTTATAGTCTGGGAAATAATCCCCAAGTGGTGAATTCGGAAGCTTCTCGGCGAACAAATCAATCTTATTCAGGAACAGTATCTGTACGCAATGAGCTAACTATCATCAGATAAGTGGCAAAAAAAAAACATGCTTACGATCGATGTCTTGACGAACCACCGGGAATTACATATCGAATCAAAAAGCGTCAGTGCTTCTTGCATTCGGTTCTACGACACTCGGATCAGCACCCTATAACGTAGAGCGAAAAAAAAGAAGAATATATACGTACCACGCTTTCGTCTTCGTAAAGCATTTGGTCATACTCGCTCAGACTAACGAGGAAGACGAGCGCGGTGACGTTTTCGAAGCAGTGAATCCACTTCTTACGTTCGCTTCGCTGACCGCCGACGTCGAACAATTTGTAGGTGAGTTCGCCGACCTTGAAGGTGGTCTCTGTGATGCCAGTGGTCTTGACCCGACTCCGCAATATATCCTGATCGGTGGGGAGGTATCCGGGGGCCGACATGCGGTCGATGGCGTTGAAATAGTAGACGGCCGAGTCGTTGAGTTGAAATTCGCGAGACCTGCGGACGGCCTCCTTTACACCTGGGTCTCGCCATAATCCGCGGACGGCGTCGGCGACGTCTCGGGGCAAGACGTCACCCTCGATTTGTATTGGGAGGGCGAGGACGACTGCTCTTCTGGCGTCGTTTTGTGGCGAGAGGGTGATGTCGAGCTGGGGCATGGCTTCGAGGATGGCTCTGTAGACATTGGAGGGGTTGGGAGGAGGCAAGGGTGTAAAAAGAGTCGACTGTACCGCATGGACTGGATGGTGTTGGAGAATATGATCTCTCTGTAGGAGTCACGTTCTTGGTCGTTGTAGCCACCGTGATGAATGAGTTTCATCTGCTTGAGCACGGTCGACTGGGGTTGGATGGAGTGAATGAACGTGTTGCGAGCAGGGACGAAAACCAACCTTGCCAGACTCGCCGGCGCCGAGCAGCAGCATTTTGATCTCGTTCTTGGCCAACATGCGATCCTTCTTGAGTTGACTTTCAATCTCGTCATTGCCTGGAGAGGGTGAGAGAGGTGACGCTGGGAGAGGTGGACTGGTACGCACGGGCCTTTGCCTCGCTATCGATGCCGGTGGACTGGACGCAACCCATGTTGATGGTGGGAAAGAAAAAGGAAAAGTGGGAGGAGAACGTGGAGATGAAGGGGAAAATGAGTGAAGGAGCGATGGGGTTTGAGCAATAATTAGCACAAAGAGATGGGACGTCTTGTCAAGCAACGCGACTCGCTCAGCAAAGCAGAAAAACCATGTTCTCGTTTCACACCTCGCTCGGCAAACCCTCGGCACCGTGTGTTATCTTACCATATATAGACATACCGCAAACACAGCGTACTGCCCGTCGTGCCCCTCCGAACGTCCAGCACGGATCAACCCGTCTGCAGTAACCGGGTGGTGCAAAAAGAACACGCGACGCCAGCAGGATTCGAACCTGCGCACTCGAAGAGTAACAGATGTTCGAACGCATTCGAATCTGTCGCCGTAACCACTTGGCTATAGCGCCAACGATCATTGTTTGCCCACGACCCGGCAAACACAAGCGAGATGCCCCCCGTCGTTCTTTGCATACGGGCAGTTGAGGGACGACCTGGGTTGTGACGTGTACTGCAAGCCAACGTCGGTTGATTCAATGCATACTCTGATATGGCAACTCAATAGAGTGGCCCACTCTATTGTTAGGGCCTCGACCACAATATATACACAGCTTGGAGTAGCACTGTCGCAGTCTTGACACGTGACCGAAAGCCTATCGTCTTCGCCATCCAAGTGAGCAGAATGGAGGCAAGCTCAGAAGCTGGTACCAACCGAGGTGCGGTCGTAGACCCACAGAACGCCTTGGGTCTGCTAGACGTACCTGCAAACGACCCTCCTCCTCCCTATCCATCTCCAGAACGACGTCTCAGGGCAATGCGATCCTCGCGCAGACGTCCAGCACCCCACATCTCTGCACAAAGCACCCTCTCGTCCCTCGATTCAGATGCCTTGGCAGATCACACCGTCTCTCCAGTTCTTCATCCACGTTTCTCATCCGCCTCTGCTGGTCCCAGCGAAACGACGCCCCTGCTCCAACCAGCCTCAAGGCGACGTCGCGCCGACTCACATGCCAGCACAGTCGTCTCTTCGTGCTCCTTCAGTCAGACCGTCCTTTCGTTCTGCCAAGACTCTGATACCGACTCTGCCGTTGATATCTTCGAAGCGCTGAGGGGCGGGCATCCTAGCCATCAAGATCCAGCCGGTCGGGTCGGGCAGACTCGGGACGCACCGCATCGTCACTGGCTCTTCCGCAAACGTGCGTGGACAAGGTATTTCCGCCCAATACGCCGCAAGGCATACCACGCCGCTGTCTTCCACTTGTTGGTACTCAACTTTCCCTTCGCGCTGTTTGCGTGGATATACCTATTCGTTTTCACTTTGGTAAGTGCTCACGCGTGCTCAATTTCCCCTCTTGTTCCTTCCGATAGCCGGCTTCCCTGTTGAGCGGTATGTGCTGGTGGCTGATCGAACGATCTAGACCGGTACGACCCTTCTTATCACCCTGCCACTTGGAGCCCTCCTGTGCTTCCTTGATCTCCTTGGAGCCAGGGCATTCGCCAGAGGCGAGGTCAGCATCTCGTCCGAACCTCACCACATTGTACTTATCTCATTTCATTCTCAGCTTGCATTACAGACAAAGTTTCATGGCCCCCTAGCCTATCCGCCACCATATCCCCCTAGACCGATATTTCAACGCCCTCGTCTTCCCGAAGACTCGACGATCGAGAACGGCCTATCCGGCGTGCAATATGAATCGTCGTTTTACAAGAATGCCTACGCTATGGCAAGTCGATCGAGCCTCTGTTTACCGCCGATGCTGACCTGGCTCTCCCTGCCAGTTTACCGATCCGACGACGTACCAAGCGCTGTTCTACTTTCTTGTGATCAAGCCTGGCATCACTCTTTGCATACTGATAGCGTTGATCGTGTTGGTGCCAGTCTCGTACGCGCTCGTTCTGCCCGCTCCTCTGATGCTGCGGTTCGTGCGTAGGCTGGGCATATGGCAGGCGAACGTTGCTGTGGAGGGGCTGTATTACCAGGTCGCTTAGGTCCATATGTGTAGATTGTATAGAGTATGCGGAAGCGTCGCAATTCGCTTGCAACGGTGGCGTGGTTGCGGCGGATGTCAGTGGTTTATGAACCCCACGTTTTGTGCTCACGCGTCCTTTGACTTGCGTCTACCACGTCCCAAAGGCGCCCCTCTTATAAGCAGTCCTCCTAGTCGGAACCGTATTCTGACTGAGTCATTGGGCGTCTTAAACTGCTTGGATATAGTTGTAGCTCTGCCCTCGCTCCTCACACAGCTTGTGTCGACATCGCTTTGCGTATTTTGCACTTTCACTCCCACCACGTCCTCTTCACTCCCACCTTTTCCTCGCACCGTCGCAGCATTGGATTGTACACTGTCGCAGCTACACCCTCACTGTCATGGACGCTCTCAAGTCGCTCGTGCAGCCCCTCGTCGGCGGCGCAGGAGGCTCTTCGGTCATTGACGGTGTGAAGCTCGTTGTTCTGGGAGGCACAGTCGAAACTGCGCGTAGGGTCTCCAGCTCTGCATGGTATGTTTCCACACACACACACAAGTCCGCTTGACCCCACGCTGACCTCCCGTCTCGCCTCGCAGGTCTCACTTTGTCAACTGTAAGCGCCATTCCTGTGGACGACCGGTCCGACTTAGCTGACGACTCTCTTGCAGCGTTTTTCCTCACTGCCCATTTCTCAGAGGAAGACTACCCTTATGATTGGCTCATGCTGTGGCTCTCTCGTCGCCCAGAGTGGCAACGCTCTAGAGAGTTCGAGACCACCACGCGTACGACGACACCTGGCTTTTCAGGCACTCAAACTACCGATAACTCGTTTGGTGATGAGGACGAGGACGGTGACGAGGATTCACCCCCAGGCAAGGTCAAAATGCGTGTCGTCTTCCAGCCCACGCCAGACACGACGCACACCATATATTACAGGGGCCACTGGCTCAGGGTCCGTCGTAGCAAGAAGACGGATGGAAGCGGCTGCGAAGTTTTGTCAATAAGGTACTCGTTCTATTTTTATCTCAACTCGTGCCAGCTAACCCCGGTCCCTGCAGCGTGGTCGCCCGTAGCAATGCCATCCTCAAGCAGCTCGTCCTCCAAGCAAAGAAGGAGTACGAGGCAGAGGCCATCCACCGCATTCAAATCTACTTTGCGGACTCTCACGGAAGCTGGCGTTGGACAGATTCGCGTCACAAGCGTCCGATGTCTTCCATTGTCTTGAACCCGGGTGTCAAGGAAATGCTTCTCAACGATGCTCGTGACTTCCTCAAGTCTGAGAAGGTATGCCATCTCTTCCCCTCTAATGCCGCAGCTTACTTAATAATTCTTATCTTAGTGGTATGCCGACCGTGGCATTCCATTTCGACGTGGCTATCTCTTGCACGGTGTTCCAGGTTCTGGGAAGAGTTCTCTCATCCATGCCATAGCTGGAGAGTTGATGCTCGACATCTACACGCTCTCTTTGTCATCGTCATGGATCAGCGATAGTACTCTGACAACGCTCATGGGCCGCGTCCCCGCTCGTTGCATCGTCCTTCTTGAGGACTTGGATGCGGCCTTTACCCGCAGCGTTACTCGCGACAAGAGTTCCAACGGGACTCCTGATTCGAGCAACAACAACGGAGAGGAGGCTACTGTTCCAGAGCAGCCGTCCACATCAAGCAGTCGCCACAGACGCCACAAGGATCACATCTCGGACGTGAACACATTGAGTTTAAGTGGTCTTCTCAATGCCCTGGACGGTGTTGCTGCAGCAGAGGGCCGTATCCTTTTCGCGTACGTCTTGACCGTCTGCTCTGCTGGCACTCAGCTTACAGTGCTTGCAGCACGACGAATCATCTTGAGCGTCTCGACCCTGCGCTTTCGCGCCCTGGTCGTATGGACGTCTGGATCGAGTTCAAGAACGCTTCCAAATGGCAAGCGGAGGCTCTCTTCCGTAACTTCTTCCCGTCGACGGACAAAGATGACGAGCCCCTGTTAGAGGGTGACCTGGAAGGCATTGAGCTCCCCTCGACGCCAACGCCTCGATCGCCGTCGTCCCACTCGTCTACCTTGTGGTCCATGTCGCCTTCATTCGCTTCGTCCACCTCGTCCTTGACGTCCTCGACGAGGAACTCGCAGTCTCCGCCCGAGTCCATTGGCAGCCCGGATGGATTTGGCTCGAAGAACCGGGCATATCTCCCACCTCCTGTCGAGGAACACATCGTGGCTTGCCAGCACTCTGCGAAGCCCTTGGATGGTGACAAGCTTGCCCAACTGGCGAAGGAGTTTGCGGATGCAATCCCTGACGACGAGTTCAGCGTCGCAGCACTGCAAGGATGTAAGTTTTGTTCTCAATTGTTATTGCGGGCGGGAGCTTGAGCGCGTGTTGGTGCGTTGGTGGGCGTCAAATCTTGGCTAATGTCGCGTTTTCTCCTTGGAACTGTAGACTTGCTGAGGAACAAGTCGCAACCTGAAGCTGCGGCGGAAGGTGTGGCTGCCTGGGTCGTTAGCGAGAGGGAAATGAGGGAACGCCTGAAGAAGGAAAAGGAAGTCCGCGAAATCAAGGAAAAGCTGGAAGTGAGTGCTCGGCGTACATCTGCGTTTACTGAGCTTTCCACCACTTCACTTGTCTCTCTGACATCACCGTTACTGACCGATCTCGTGTGCAGCGCGAGAAAAGGAGGAAGGAGCTCATCGAAAAGGAGAAGGAGAAGTCTGAGCTCGAGAAGAAGGAAGTTGAGTTGACCAAGCTCCGCCAGCAGCTTCAGGAACAAGAGACGAGGACCAAGACCGATTCGGATAAGAAAGAAGACGAATTTGGCGTTGTTCCCAATGTTGAAGTTCCCAAGGACGAGGATAAGAGTGAGAGCGCGACGGACGAGGACAGCGATGAGGAGAACGTTCCACCTCCCTCGACTCCTCCTGAGGCAGCTTGGATCAATGTCCCAGAAGGATCTAGTTGACTATCTGTGACCCCTGCCACTGTTGAGATGGACATCTCCGATCCTCAAGTTCCCTTTATAGAGCCGACGACAACGATTCGTGAAGATGATCATGATCCAACAGCGACGAATACCCAAGAACATACCCCCGCTGCTCCAGTCGTGGCTGATCGTCAGCTTCGTGCTGTGACGTCGAGTGCGCTCCTACTCCGTCACGCTGGCGGTTTCGCCCTCATGTATTCTATGCTGCATTTCTATTTCCTACACTTGTATACACTGCTCTTGCACTGGAATGTCACCGGGCGCCGGAGGCAAACTTAGTGTTTTTTTTGGCACGCGGTTTCCCTCCGTTTACGCCTGAAAAGTTGACATTCACCTATCCCCCTCATCCATCCATCCCCCCCATCCCCGCATAGGTTGACGCTGTATATATTCAAAGGTTGTTTTCTGATCGGTGTATACTTGGCTTTTATTTCTTAACGACCCCATCAACCTTCTTGACTCGCATCTAATCCCCTGCCGTGTCATTACCTCATTTAGTCGGATCAAATTCCAAGTCATATTGGAGTACATTCGTGGGATGCCGACTGTGGGGTGGTTGGCTACAAATAAATGTTGTTATACATTGATTGGCATACGTATACAAGATCGTCGTGGGTGGGTAAAACGCTGCAAGGTTCCTGACTCGTTTCCGCCTTCTGTGTCAATAGGTTACTCCGCCCGCCCGTCCGGCCATCCGGTTCAGTACGCGCTGACCTGTTTCGGGAGGCCAGATGGGAAATAGTGTTTGAACAAGTCGGGATAGTGCCGTTCGGCGACGTCGGGATGGCTCCTAAAAAAAGTGGAACACACGCGTCAGTGCATTTATAGTGTCTGGGAACGAGCGGGTGGGCACGGGCACGGGCACGGTCTCGGTTTCGAAACTCAACCCAAACCGGCGTGCCCGTCGTCGCAATCATGGCACCCCCGTGGTCGCCGCGTCCGAGACGTCGGTATGGTACACGGTTACCAAGACTTACTTGACACGCCCGATCAAATTGACTTTACCCGATGGCTCGCGATCGAATTCGGCAAAGTTGACGGCTGTGTGGGTGGATGGTATCAGTAAGCGTGGGGTGAGATCGGCGGCCGAGACGTACAATCTGTCGATGCGGGATCGCCTCTGAGGGCCATGAGTTTCAGAATGTCGGTCGGGACTGTGGGTGTGTCAGGTGAATGGCGGGACACGACAGGAAGGAAGGGGGGGGACGGACAGTCGAGCACTTCGTCCGTCAGACGGGCGTTCAAGCTGATGTTTTGGAAAAAGGGGACAGAGTAGCGGGGCGTCGAGCCGGCCGGGGGTGAGAGGACGCGGTGAGAGGTGGCGCGAGCGAGACCGCGCGTGACGAACTCGAGGGCTATGACACGCGGGGGGCGTCAACGTTGAACGATGGCGGATCGAAAGAGCGCGGACGCACCTTTTCCGATGTTCACGACAAAGGTTCCAGGGATCGGGGGTGCGTCGATCCATTCGCCGGAGAGGTTCTGGACTTGGAGACCAGGATGGGGAGATGCTTGGAGGAGCTACGAGGCAGGTGAATGAAGGAGGGAAAGTGACACACAACAAAGCGCTTACGAAGGTGAGGAAGCCAGCGTCGTAGTGAGGACCGACACCTTGGTCGGTGAGCGACCCGTCGTTGGCTGGGTATTTGACGACCTGGAATGCGCGCGTCTGGGTACGGTGGATCTCTCTCGCCAAAAGAGGCCTCACCTTGCCTCGGTGCTGCATCAACTCGTCTCGGTCGTAGAATTTGTTGAGCGCATCCGAGGGGAGACCGAACGCCTCCGCGAGCAAACTGATAAAGTGATAGCTGAGCTCTTGTACGTGAAGAAGATAGGTCTCCATGGTCTTTCGGAATCCCGGTATGAGCTCCTCGTCGGGCCACTAGAACCAGGTCGTTTGGTACGATCGAAAGCGTGGACCGTCGCACACACCTGGCTAGGTCCCCACAGACGCAAGTATTCCGGAGCGCCGGGTGCCCACTGCGTCTCGTGAGGGGTCGCGATATCAAACTGTTCCCTGAAATCGGTCTTGCCTTTGGTGAACTCGGCCCCGAGCTTGGAATACCCCAAGAAATGAGGGGAGTTGGCCATGACGATCGCGTTCTTGGCCTCTTGCGGGAGATCAAAGAGACGTGGGATGTACCCGATGAGAGCGTCGACGACCTGCTGCGGTACGGTGTGGTTCTTTAGGTAGAGAAAGCCGACGTTGATGAGCGCATGTCTGAGCTGCTCGATGAACTCGGGCTTCCGAGCCTCGTCGTGGGTGGAGGCAAAGTCGAGGACTGGGATGCTGGTGAAGTTGGCAGCCATGGAGAATGGCTGAGGATGGCAGCTGACCGAGATTATATGTAGAGTCGGTCAGCTCAGCCGCATGATGCCATGATCAGGAGGTATCGCGCTATTGTCAGCAATATCTCCCTATCGCACCTTGTTCCCAGCGTATCACGGCCTCGCTCAGTCATCAGGACGTAAACACATGAAAAAGATCGATATTTGTTACCGACATCTAGTCGGGGTAGAACACGGCATCAAGAAACCCGGGAACGAAAGGAATAATTATAGGAAATAGTGGAGTAGAAGAACAGTGGCCCACTGTAGTAGTAACGGTGTCACTAAACCACCTAGTCTGCAGGGCAGCCTGAACCTTTGTTCAACGGCTCTACAAAACGTCGGGCGCGACTAGCAATCTATGCCTAGGAGACGACACCACCCAAATTTATTGGTGCTCCAGTTTGACGCGAACCTTGGCTTGGCGTCGGCGCCTTTCCACGATGAGATAGCTCACTGTCGACGATCACCGATGAACCAATGTCAACACATCATCCCAGAAGCTACACTCACCGATGATTTTCTCGAGAGCGGCTGTGGCCTCAGGCTTGAGTTCGAGCCATGCATACCGAGACATCCGGAAGACAAGGAAATGGCGCTTGAACGGATGATATTCTGCAATCGGGACTTTATCTTCATCATCAGCCCTCACAAGCTAGCGTTTGAGATATCACTACATTTCTGTCGCAGTGGACGAGTGCATTACACACCTGCAAGCAGCCCTTGTGTGTCTTCCAGCGATACAGCTCACCCTCCTCGCCTGCGGTAAATATGCCACCGCTGTTGGAAATATAAGTCCACTGATGTACAACGGATCAAACGTCGTACGTACATGCCACCGCCGTCGCTCTTGACGAAATCCGAGACACGAATCCACTCGCCTTCGGCATCAGGCACGTTGAATCGGACCTTGACCTCCTTTTTCGGGAGGGATTCGATTTCGGCAACGCAAGTCACGACTCGGGATTCATAGTCGTATTTGTTGATCTTGGTGAGGTGGGGGTGCCAAAACCGGGTCACGATCTCATAGTAGAACTTGTCGTTGTCCACGGAAAAGGTCGTATTTCGTACGCTGTTGGTCGCAAACGTGAGCTTGTGAGGAGGGACGACCTTCTTTGGAGGGGGCATGGTGAACTGGTGGGACGAGCTGGGCAGAAGAGCAGAAGGTTACCAGAGGAAGGGAACCGTGCAGTGAAATGGCAGAGAGATCATAGTTAATAAATAGATGAGAAATGGGCTTTGGGCTCTCGGTCTTGTCTGCCACTGAGAGCCTGACACGCAATTATCGCGGGAACGACAGGGACCAGAAGGTGCTGAAAGACGAGAGGGGGTGTGATGATGAGAGTCCCTCCCACACCAGCAAAACCGACAGTTTCCCGTCGGGGAGAATAACTTGAGATAGATCTAGAGGACATTCCCATACGCACAGTGAGAATGATCAAGAGCATTGTTGGAGAAGAACAAGACGCTACATTTCCACTGAATTGCCGCGAATGGCAACTTGTAAACTTGTCCTTGTTACGCTCGGGTGAAGATCTCTTAGCCGTCGTATTTCTTGCGTAGTTGCGCTCCGCATGCTGTCCAGCGTTTCATTCGGCTCTGGTGTCAGATCCCAACAACCGTTGCGGTCTCCAGCTCCGAGCTCGCCCACATCCGCCGTTTTCGCTGCCCTCGATGACGAACTGCGTGATGCCCGTCGCGTCTTGTCTCAAGGTCAAGAAGAAGACCTCAGATGCGCTCTCGAACGCGCCCTGAACAGAGTAGAAGAAGTCGTGAGCACACGTCCTCCTTCGTTCTACCCCGACCATCCTCAATCGATCCCCGATCCATCCCGTTTTGTAGTCTTCCCTTCTCAAGACAGCACTCAGAACACAGACCGAGCTAGAAACACAGCTGAATCTCGCAAAGTCGAATCTTCAGCTGGTAATATCCAACAATGAGATGCTCGAAGAGGCTCTGAAGAGGGAGACGCCGTGCAACGCAAGGGATGTGGGTTGGCGCCGCTGGAGTGCGCGCGAGGTCCAGAATTACAATACAGAAAGAAACTCTGAAGAACGCCATCGAAGTCTGGATTATGGACCCTTGAATGAATCAGGGTCACCGACGGTTCCGTCCAACGCGCCAGTGGCACACGAGAATGATGTCAAGCCTCCAGCATCGACGGGCCCTACTCCTCAGCCAGCAAACCAGGAAAGTCGCTTCTTCAAATTTCGATTCAGTAGCGGTGAGTCAGATAGAGACACATCCCGCCTGGCCATCACTGATCTGCGGACAGGCACTCGATCACCAGTCCTTACCCCTCACCCTGCACATCTCACTTCACCTTCCCTTTCGTCTCTGGTGCCAAATGCACGTGAAAAGGAGATCGAAGGGTTGCAAGAACAACTCGAGCGCGAACGTGAGGCTCACAAAGCCGCGGATGCAGCCAAGGTTGCACTGGAGGCGGAGCTAGAGTCGCTGTCGCAAGCATTGTTTGAAGAGGTACACGTTTTTTCCTTGATGTAAGAGTTCGTCTAAACACCCTGCAGGCAAACAAGATGGTTGCTACCGAACGCATCAGAAGAGCCGAGACTGAAGAAGAGCTGAACCAAACGCGCTTGGAGAAGGAGGCACTCTTTCAGGCGCTCAAACTGATCGAAGGAGAGAATGGACAGTTACGCAGTGCCAATGCCTCTACCCCTTTGTATCAAACCAACTCACTGTCCCGCTCACCTGTAACTCTACCTTCGCATTCTAGCCCAAAGGCACCGTCGTCCCGACTACCTTCCAGGTCACCTACCGGCAAGGTTACTCCTCCCACTACACCTTCGTATGAAATACCAGACCACATTGCCGACAATGTGCTTGAACCTACACTCGGATCAACGCTAGCCGGACGGCATCGGAACACGGCGTCGATGGAGAAATTGGACACTACTGATCTGTCTGTCAATTCCCTCGAAGGATCACTCCCAGTGGTTGGGAATTTGCCTTCAGCTCCGTTTATTCCTGACGAACCATCGCCATGGGCATCGTAATAATTGCTCCTCCGATCCAGTTTATTCTCATCGGTTATATGGGTTATCTTTGAACTGATATACATATCCGCACGCGGTCTGACAATTAACACAGCTAGTAATGTAGCGTGCTATGGACATTTACAAACCTGGACTCTGGATGTCGGTTATTTGGTGGTGGAGTGGATCAAAAGTTATAAACTTCATGTTTTGGTACAACAGTAATGTCAGCTGTTCGGTCGAATACGCAACGCCGTCCAGTTGCGCCTCCAACTCTAACACCGCAACCAAAACCCCAAATTTCTCTTGAAGAATGGGAAGCTAAAGCACCCTTGAGTGATCTTGCTCTCAAGAGCGTCGCCGCAATCAAAACAGCAAGCGAAAGGGCACCTCTTCCGTTAAAAGTGAGTCCCAGTTGTCGTGCGAAGGGTCCTTTATCTCAGATTCAACCAGGAGGCCATCGAGTACGATACCTCGCGCCCACCTACCCCCAGCATACGCGCAACGATCAAGCTCGGATCAGGTTCTCGTCCTTCCACGCCCGTTCCTGCATCCACGCGTCCACTGCCCTCGCATGCCCTGGATCCCAAGGTGTCCATCCAAACACCCCAGCAATTCTATGACTGGTTCGCACAAGTCGATCGTTCCGTCGCTCATAGCCAAGAAGCCCATTTCAGGGCGCACGTGGCCATGGTCGCGGAACATTTGGGTACGGCGGACATGTTGCTTGAACGGCTGGACGAGGTGGAGAGGGAGGTGGACAGCATGCTGGAGGAATGGAGAGGCGTCGAGGAGAGCGGGAGGAGCTTGAAGGATGCTTGTGAACGGCTTCTCGAAGACAGGGTCAGTCACTTTGTGCATTCTCGTCATCTTCACTGACGCATGTCGCGCGGCTGGTCTTAGGATAAGTTGCTTAGCCTCACAGACGAGATCGATACGAGATTGGAGTACTTCCAGGAGCTCGAACACGCGACTCGGATGCTCAATCACCCTGGTGAATCACTCGTCCTACAAACTGACTTCTTGTACATGGTCGAACGTGTCGATATATGCATCGAATATCTGAAGGCTCACGTGCGTACTTTGGGCTGGTTATCATCTCCTTCATGCACCCTACTGACGATAACATATCTAGCGATACTACAGGGAAGCAGAGGTCTACCTGCTGCGCTTTCAGCAATGCATGACGCGCGCCATGACACTCATCAAAATGTTTTTTGTTGGTTCCCTCAGGGCTCTCACAGCGGACGTGTCTAAACGTTTGTCTGAAAAGGTAATTCAACTGGTTTTGTCTTGGGGAGACTTCGATTGACCCCGATAATAGGATGTCTCTGCTACGGCACAAATGCATCTACTCTATACCAGGTTTCGGAGTGTTACCCCTCAACTGGCGCCTCTTTTGAATGAGCTCGAGCGACGTGCTGCTGCGCACCCGGAAGAACTCTCTGCCTTACTGTCTGAATGCCATTCAGCCTACTTCGGCGCACGCAAGACTCTCTTGGTCGGACGCTTGACGGAAGAAATCCGAGGGCTGGATCCAACGCACACCGAACTCGTTGAACTTGTAAATATCCCTTCCTTGACTGCAACTATGGTTGTTCAATTCTACTTTATAGACAAACGCGGGATGTGCCTATTTGAAACAACTTTGCACAGACGAGTTCAACCTGTTTCGCGAGTTTTTCGATTCTGGCGAGGATCAGCTCTAGTGAGTCGCCTCGTTTACTGGTTTCATCGCCTCTGATTCGACGGCAACTATAGCGCTTACCTAGAAACTCTTTGTGATTATCTCTATGATGATCTCCGACCTCGTATTCTCCACGAGACCCGACTCACGACGCTCTGTGAAGTGTGTACTGTCCTTCAAGCCTTGATGGTCCTCGATGTCACTGCGCTCCCAGAAGAGCCCCTTGGTGAGCTCAGCGTTGACCTCGACCATCCGAGGCCGAGAGGCCTTGGGAGACTTCATATCAGCCACCTGCTGCAAATGGTCCTTCAAGATGCCCAGACGAGACTGTTCTTCAAGGCGCAGAGTCTGATTCAAGCCGAGATCAGGTATTATGTCCCCAAACCAGAAGATCTGGCCTACCCAGACATACTCGTAGGTCGGTGTTGTTATCCAGATTCCTTTTGTAAGAGTCAGAGAATACTCATGAACCACTGTAGCCGTGAGGAAACCAATTTCTCATTTTGACATTCGGGAAAAGGAAAGCGTTAGTCGGTTGTTCCAGCTGTCTTCACTGGATAAGCAAGAGACGTGGTATCCGACCTTGCAAAAAACAGTTTGGGTGCTGTCTCAACTGCACGATTTCGTCAAGGTAATGAATTGGATGGCTCTTCAGAATGCTGTGGTTCACCCGTATATTGCCAGCCTGCGATATTTGAAGACATTGCGCAGGAAGCCGTGAGCCTATGCCGACAGTCGCTCGTATCGTCGGGTACCATCATAGGGCAGCGTAACGCTCCTGCAAGCACACTTGATGGCGAACTCTTCCTCGTCCGACATCTCCTGATCCTCAAAGAAGTTACGAACAATCTGGACCTGGCAGGGAGAGACACCCAACGACAAACTGCCCAGGGTGGTATGACAGGTAATCAACCGTTTCACGACAACACGTAACCTTTAAGCCTTGGCTGACGCTGGATACCGAACAGATGCGCTGGCATCCATTTTCAACAGGACAACTGCGTTGCTTCCCGACGCACTCTTTGCATCTCTGGGGATGCCACGTGGATACGAGAGCATGACGGATGCCAGACATGTATGTCACTGCCGATATCACTATCATCCGCCAGCTCCGCTGGATGCTGATTCCCCTCAGGAAATCGACCAAGACCTGAAACGTGCCTGTCAAAACCTCATCTCGCTCTGCGCCAAAGGGCCGTGTACACCTCTACAAGACTGGGTCGACCGCGTGCGGGCGTTCAACGCGTCCCGCACGGTGACCTCGTCGATGGATACGAATCCACCGGGCCAAGTTCCGTTGCTCACCGAACAAGACTGGGCACGTCAATCGGCGGCGGAAGCACTCCATGCGCAGTTTGTAGAATCGTGCGAGCGCGATCTCAGGGCGGCGGTGACGAAGCTGCGGTTATACCTCGAGGACAACCGGACGGTGTCGGTGTTGCTCACCCATGTGACCGAGGCGGTCGTGGATGGGTACATGGGATACCGGGAGACGGTGTGGAACATGTACGCGGGGGCTCTGAAAGGGGTGGTATATTCGGAAACAAGTTTGAAGGCGCGCTTGACTGCCATTTGTGATGAATGACAACTTGGGTACCTGTGTGCATTGCGGAAAACATGACATGACGGATTTATGTCAGATGACTACATGCGCACTCGCGTGCTATACGATACTCCCTTTCGACAGCACTACGTCCAGAACCTGACGAAAACATGTTCAGGAGATCATCCTCGACTTGAACATGGCGCGTAAGTCCAAATAATGTCCATCCATCAGGAGTGTGCAGCGGCCTCGTCAACCCGACCAGAGCCCCATTCCCTGTACAACTCCCTAAATCAATACTCCCCTGACGCTCGCATAGCAGACCTTAGGCCGTCGTCCACAAGAAGAGATCTGGAGCTACGAACGTAACCTTCACATGCAACTTGGCTCGCGACGTGTTCTCCTTGCAGATTGTCGGCAATTAGTTTACAGACACCACACCTTATCCACCAGAGCGCCCACTACACGCTTGACGGGTCCCTTTCGACGCAACACGACGTCCCGAATGGTCATCGAGGTCACATTTCGACACGTCTTGTCAGTGAAGGTATGCAGCCCATCCTGCGTGACGCCACGTACGCCCTCCAACGTCACTTGCGCGAGCGTGTCGGCAGACGACGCGGTGAGATAAAGGAGATCCTTGTCTGATATGTGTGAGTGGCGGATGCAGAGCTGCACCAGCGTACACGCAGGCGGTTGCAAGAAGAGCAAGTCCATGGTTCCGATATTTCCGGGCTTGAGGTGTTCGACCGTGAGAGACGTCAACGTGGGCCAGCGATCCAAGTAACGCACAAGTTGGACTGTGCTGATGCTGTAATACCGGTACTCGCGCAACCCCTTGGGTCGGTGGATGGACAGGGTGCGTAGGTTAGAAAGTTCGGGGAGATCTGAATAGAATGGATTCGCGGGGGATGAATACCCAAGCGAGAGATGCAGATGCTGCAAATTCGTCGTGGCGCAAAGAATAGTGATGAGCGACGGGAAAAATCTGGACTGTTTCACCCAAGTAAAGTAGTGACGCTGGCAGCATCCCCACGCGTCATTGTGTTGGTTGAGATCGAGAGATTGAAAGACAAGTCCGAGAGCAGGCGTCTCGCGTAATGCCTTTGCAAGCGTGCAAGTTTCCAAAATCTCTTTGGAGGACTCCAAGCGAGTAAAGAAGATCCTCATGGCGCATAACCATTGGCGGCATACCTGTGCAAATGACAGGAGATTGCGCTGCCATTCGGACGAATCAGCGGCGGCGTCAGCGAATATATCCAGAAGAAGTTCCATTGGCAGACGGAAAACAGTTTTTGTTGGACAACTCGGAGCGACGTCATCCGAACTGCTGTAACAGGGAATGACACGCACAACCCGGACGCCGGACACGCATTCCTCAGGATCGACGTCGTGGAAGAACTGATCATGGGGATGGGGATATGGAAACTTGAGTGGGGATGGGGAGCTATGCAGCCGGTTGGAGTGGCAAAGGACCACAGATAGGAAAAAGGTGTCCGGAGTGACAGAGTACTCCCATTCCAAAAGAATGCAGTGTGGGGGCAATGTGTGGCCCCGTTCGCGTAGTGGCAGTTTGTCATCTGAGTGCAACTGAAAAACGAGATCATAACAGTCTCTGGTGCTGCAACAACGGACGGCTCTGAATGAGATTTCGAGCCGTGGGGGAGTAATATCGTTTGGAGGTGCACGGTGGGCCCGACCCGTGAGGCTTTGGATAACGGGCCCCTGACGAATGCCCTGTCCGAATGGTGCCATGGTAGTAGGTGAATGTCTCTTGAACTTACCACGCGAGAAGGGGACATACCAAGGTATGCTGGGCTGTCGCATCCGTGTCGCAATACAGCACAACCTTCACAGAGGAGAAATGACATTGTGTTCCGCCATCGAACACGATAAACAGCGCTGTCTCGCAATCGGTGGGGGGATCGTCGTGGAATTTGGGACGGTAAGTGTGTGATTGATACTCATGAATGAAGACGGGAATGGTAAGTCGAGGGTGACTTGGTAGCTTGGATGTGGTGGTGTTCACGAGAGTCATGGTTTGAATAGACGTCGCTGAGTGGTGAACCCCTATTTCAGCGAATTATCCCAAATTATCCATGCTCAATTCGCTCTGCGAAGCCGTTACTAAGTTGTGGAGAATTCTTTGTCTCAACAAGGTCCAACATGAAATCCTACGGCAATCGATGGTCCCCGCCGATAGTAGCTAGCAAAAATCACTGCGTGCGAGAGTATCTAATGTGTCCATCTGGTACAGCACGACGAAGGGGAAATGCCAGTGCGGCATGCATGCGTCGTGCCACGGCCCATCCATACTCCGAGTGTATGGATTAAAAACTGTATGTTCGGGGTACTGGCAGTCCATGAAACGACCCACTAGTCTCATGGTTGATAGGCGTCCGAACGAAATGACGAGGGGAGGTCAACAGATCTGTATCCGAATGGAATAGATAAATACATCATCACTGATGCTGACCACAATAGCACTTAACGGAAATTTACCTTATAACACACCTTCGCTGGTTCCCTTGTTAAAAAAAGTAGCACCACTGTCCGTCAGCCGATATTGCAACGCGGCCGGACGGGTAATCAGAGGATATGCAGGTTTACTCTCCACAGGACCCAGGTGCAGACACACCTGTAAAGTGTATATCGGACTTCGTTTGATGGGATCAGAGTCTAAAGGGTCATAACTTACATCACCGCTCACAGCGCCACTACGGCCGCTTGATAGAGGCCTTACCTCCACGTGGTAAGAGCACAGTTGTAAAAGATGTCGGAAAAGTGGGTCTGGTTCTGATCTATTGAGGACATGATGTCGTATCAACAACGTTGCAGCTTTCTGATAGGCTCACTCAGTCGGCATGTGAAAGTCAACGGAAAACGCATTACCTTGAAACATAATGCTCGTAGTGCACGACACAATCGTGATAGTTCCAGAGCGGAATACCCCAGCCATTCAAGGGTTGCAATATCGTCCAAGATGACAAGACATTTTCCATCCTCATCCTGTCTACCATGTAATTCCGTGGAGATGAGGTCGAAAATACGTCTCATTTTCGAGTCTCTGGGGTTCGTATCAGGTATTTCAAGTCCGGATTCTTCGGAACCCTCTAGATGCGAATTGATGTCAATAAACTTGAACCTCTCATTTTGCGAAATTTTCAGGTTCTTTGTCATACTTTCAGTATACCGAAATTTAGATAGTACCCTCTACGCACTGACTTGGCTGCCACTAATTTTATTCGTTCAATGTCTTCCGAGACGGACAGCAAGAGACACCGAGACCGCTTTGAGTCCTTCAAACGCAGATTCAAAAACCCGTGGATGAGAAAATCTGCAGGAGCCAGCAGCTCGTCAGTGATCAGTAAAAGTCCAACGTGAGAGGCGAGATCCGGAGGTGGAAATGACTGCATGGAAGTTCACGAACAAAATCTAATCAATCTCGTGTTTTCTTTTTCACCAAATCAGTCTTTGAAGAGGCTTTTGAACAACAAGCACAAACAACCACCTTCGTCTCCACAATCAACGTTACCGTTCTGCACAAGACTATTAAATTGAAGCGAGGCTAATCTGATCACAATAAAGTCACAGTCAGCATTATCCGGCGTTTCCGTATAGTCGGGTCGCGCTATGGACGAAGAATCATTTGAAGCACTTTTTGGGGCTTGTGTACTTGAGGTTCTCACACCAGATACCTCGGTATCATTCCCGGAAGATGTCGCCGCCGATGATTGGCTCACTGGCGCAAAACAGCCTAACGCGGAAAGAAAACAGACTTTCTTTGGTGAGGTACATTGTACATTTGTCTCTGCACAGCACCGAAACTCACGGGTATCTAGATGAGCAGTTGAGTCTGCTTCTTGTGATGCACATCAAGCACCCATCTCTCAATACCTCACCTGATCGCAATAATCCTCCACGGCCCCTTGTGAATTTGCTCAGTCATGTACAAGTTTCGCTGGAAGCGACCTACATCTCTCGAACACCCAACCAAGATGTACCGGATACTGCTAACCTCGTCCCTCCTCGTGCTTCAGCAATCCCCAAACGCCCGCCCTCGCTTCACCCCTCGATATTTCCACCCCACACCCCGAATCCAATCCCATCTACGACCGAAAGTGACCGCAAATATGTTCAATCAGAGGGAACCTTACTCTTTTCTAGTATTTGGGGAACGAAAAAAGCCACGGAAGAATCAAAGGAGAGGTTCGCGCTCCTTTTTTCTGAGGCTCAAAGATGCTGGATCGCTGTCTATGAACTTTCCCTAATCGTGTGTGAGTGAGGTTACAATATCTTCGTGTGTACTACGACCATGTTGAACCTCTCAGCATATCTACGCCTTCCCTTCTCCGATCCTTTACTTTGCCTGACCGCATCTGCTACATTGCGAGATAAGGCGTTATCGGCCTCTCAATCAACTCACCCGCTTGTTGCGTACCTGGCCAGGACTGGTACAATTTCTCATCTGGATTCCGGAGTTGCGACTGGTGGTGAGGATGGTGAGGAAGACGAAGAAAATGAAGACACTGGTTTCGAGGAAATCAACTTACTTGAAGGCCTCAACCTTGGTGCGTCTATGCGTCGCGATCTGGTAGTATATGATCGTTTAATTTGTTTTGTGTAGGTTCCACCATATCATCGGAATCTGACCCGCTTCACGTCCCTTCTACTCGACTAGGAAATACTACTCGTCAACAATTCTTTTCGCTCGCCTCGCTATCCACAGAGACTCGAACACCACCTTCAACCACCAAACAGACCCCAAACCACATCTTGCGAAAATCTTACCGCAAAATTCTACAGACGGTTTCTGGGTTCCGTGTCCGAATGCGTACTGTGTTTGTTCCTCACGTCTTATTTCCGAAGATGTCCTCTCCATCTGAAAGCGTCGAGGGTGCTTACGACCGCGATGATTTCAGAAGCGGGAACGAGGAACGGGAGGCAGGAAACTGCGAGCGCACTGTGGTCCTCTGCGTTGAGGTGGAGAATTCTGGAGAATCGGGCTCATCCATGGGTTTTTCGCTCGAGCGCTTGGATGTGAAGATTGGGGGAGATGGTGCGACAACAAAATTAATCGGATGGGGAGATGGTGCTTTTAACTCGGATTCCGAGAAGCACCTCTTTCCTCTGCTCATCGGCTCAATGGAGCAGTACAACCTCCTCTACGTCGTATCCTTCTGGAACACTCCAAATGATCAAGAAAACCTCTCGTTGACGGGCCGGAGTAACAACGACAGCGGGGAATTACAGAGAGCGGTGACAATCACTGTCTATGGTAGGCCGTACCTCACAAGTGAAATCAAGGATGAAAAGAACGTCTTATCCTACCCAACTCAAATATTTTCTTCGCGATGGAACTGCATTCTCGACCTGGCATCTAAGCCTCGTGAGGGACCGGTGGATTTCTACGAGACCGCTATAGGGCGCAGTGCCCTCCCCGAGCCTCCTTCACCCTTTCCTGGCCGTTCCGCTCTTTCATCTATAATGTCATCCCCTGCTGCCATGACACCTACTCCTCAAGCAATCGCAGGCAAACGACATACGCTCCCCAGTAGCATCACCGCCATGCGTGCTATTAACCCCTCCACCACCTCTCGTCTCTCTTTGCCGCTTCGGGAGTACCCGGGAGGGCCTGTTGCGCCGCCCGCTCCGACGACGGCTTTCACCCCGCCTTCTATTGCACTCCAGGCGTTCAACCGACCAACTTCGACCACGTTTGGAATGTCACCACCCGAAATACCGTTACAACCATTCGTCACGCCGCCAAAGTCTACCCATGCCGCATTCCCGTCAAGTATGACTCCGAACACACCATACGCTCAGGCGTTCGGGATGGGGAAACAACAAGGTTATTCCGGTCCGAGTATCGAGATCAAGCGCGAAAGGGGCGCGGGCATGATGGCCACGGTACCTCAGACGCCGTTCCCTACCGTCCTAAACACTCAGTTCGACGCACGACCGGAAACATTACCGGTACCATCGGGAGAACCGATCGTCGTCTCTGTGGGTCTCTTGCCCGCCGAGTCCGAGTCTGAGCCCGAATATGGGGACAGCTGTTCGTTTGGACAGAGGAAGATATATCCCTCGGATCAGTTCACGCTGGATATCTTTGTTTTCAATCAGAGCTCGTGGACGAGAAGGTTCGAAATTAGCTATCCAAGTGCAGATAAACGACAACGAAAAGCAGAACAGAACAAGGCCACTCTGGGTTCCAGCGGAAAAAACAACCTGGAGG